>JAOQMS010028873.1:0-15047 GCA_027563885.1 Erythroxylum longipes | reverse complement strand
AACATAATAATTAACTCCACAACTTTCATAAAGATCTTATAATTGATATAAATCGTACTTATTCATCAAGAAAAAAAATTTTGGGGGCCAACAGTAAGCAGGGGCAGAAGGCAAGCGCCAATGCAAAAAGCTTGGGATTAACAGGGTACACACTGCTAACTCCCTCATTTGAGCACTCATTTTTTCGCTCATTCTGTCTCATATCTGTTGCATTGTTGAATCTGTTTGTTAAACTTATTACTCTATTAGTTCTTTGATAGTTCATTTCGGTTTACTCACTCTATTTATTACTGTAATACTTCTCTATTACTTTCAAATATGGGATTGAAGTATATGAAGATGATGAACTGTGTTTATTCCATAATGGGTTGATTTCTTGTTCTTAAGAATTAATGTAGCTAATTTAGTTGATTATATATGATGAAGGGACTATTTTATTGTCTTATTACTTGCTATGGTTCTTGAGCTTATTCTATGTAATAGTATGAGCAAATTTTACATCATTTTAATATTAAATGAAGAATCGAGAGAAGAATTTTAACATTAGAACAAGAAACTATAGACGCTTAAGTTTTGAATTAGAAATATATTAACTTAAGTGGGCAATTATTAGTTGGGTTTACATTATTAATTTGGATGATAAGCTTATCGAATATGAAAGTTAGATTTAGTTTATTGTTTGAATTGATTTTAAGATCCAATTGATAATTTTAGCAAGACTATTGTCCAATTAATTACCCAAAGTCATGTATAGGTGATTAAATTAGTGAAGTTAATATCTCAAGAGTTTCCCACACTGATTGATCGAATCGTTCTTTGCTTCTTGTTAAATTAGTTTACATTTAAGTTTGATTGCTTAATTTTCTTTAAAACCTTTTACTCAACAAGTTGGGATATAGTGTTTAGGATTGCATTGTATTTTAATTTTATTCAAATTTAATTTGAGTGAACCAATTTCACTTCCTTGAGAAGATGACACTGGACGACAATAATTACCTTGTATACCTGTGAGTAGGATAGCCTAGATTTTTAGAACTTAGTTTGGCACAACATCTGACCCTTGGGGAAATAAATTAGAAGAAACTTATAACCCAAGACTTGTAAATACATTAGGAAAAATAATTTCTTTCTTAAAAGATAAATTAAGTGAAAGGTGTGATGAAGTGATATTACTTAAGAAAAGTAAATGGATATAAAAGAAATCTTTTTTATATTGCTATGATTTAAAAATGCCTACTATGATTGGATGTGATAGTCCTTATTACTATAAAAAGATAAAAAAGAACTATAAGAGAAACTACCTACATAAAAGATATTTTAAAAGATGAAAGGCTAAGTATTACAAAAGAAAAGAAGGTTATAAACCTAAAAAACCTGTGTTTATGAGAAATAGAAGAAAAAATAGGAAGATAAATAAATGTCAGTGCTATTACTGTAAGCAGAAAGGACATTATGCGAACGAATTCCATAAATGATTTCATAAAAAGAAAATCGAATAGATGATGAGATAGAAATGATGATAGAAAATGAAGACTTCATTCGAGTCAATACTTTTCAAGATTGTTCTTCTGAAGAAAGTCTTTTTATAATCATTGATACTGAATATGAAGAAACCTCTCATTGTGACATAAATGAGTGAAATAGGAGAATTATTTTAATACCCAAAATGATAATCTCATTACAGATAGTATAATAGAGACATTTGAGCAACATAGAGAATATAGTTAAAAAGCTTTCATTGATAGGAGAATACTTGAAAAGATTCATAACATTATGTTTTATAAAAATTCTTATAGTGGATTTAATATGGATTTATTAAATAAAATGGGATTAAAAGTCAGAAAACACAATATGTTTTATGGAATTAATCTAAAAGAAAAAGCCTTAGATATTAGTCTTACTTCTAGTAAAGTAATGATTCCCGTATTATTAAGAAATATTTCTAGAAAACTGGATCAATTGCTTGAAGAAATTTGTGATGAAATAGGATGGGTACATATTGGTTCAATTCAAATGATAATTAGAACTACCTTTAGAGAAAGAATTGATAGCCTTATCAATCTTAAATTATAGATGATAGAATATATAATAGAAGAGAAGCTAGTCTTGGAATTCTTAGGGGTGATCTTAGATATCAAAAACTTTTGTTTAATATTTACCCTAAGATAACATATAATATACAAGAAAAAGATTTTGATAAAACACTTTCGCTAATTTAAGATTTTGAAAGAAAAGATTTAATCAAAGAAGGAAATAGACCATATTCTATTACATACATGATATCTTATGCTTTGTCAAATGCTCGCCTGAGGTTACACAAGTTAAGTTTTGTTATTTATAGCCTCGGTAAATTCTATAAAGGCATGGGTCGTTCGCGTAGTACCTAAGGTGTCGATCCTATAAGAAAAGGAACTAATCCTAAAATCTAACGACATTTAAGTTCACAATACCTAATTAAACAACTACTGTAGAAATTAAAATTAGTCAATAATGAAATATGAGAAATTAAAGCACCAACAGAATGAACAAAAGCTAACTCACATAAATAATCTGAATTTCAAACTAGAAGTGACCAATGGAGAGAAAGGGGGAATTTATTCGAAATTAAAGAAAATCTATCCAATTATGAAATTTCTGACTTAACAGGCCTAGATGATCTTAGGGTGAATTACTCTCTCTCGAGTTATAATTCTTAACCCTAATTAATAATCCCTAATTCAAATTATGAAAATTGCGATCTCTCGATTCGTAATTGGTCCAAAACTTAAATTAGTTCTAACGTTGTCTACTAACCTACCAGGAATCTATGCTCAATCTCTCGTTACATGACTCTACTAGTTTGATTCAATTCTTTACCTATCGATTTACCTAACTCTCATTAACCTAAATAGATGATTTTCACTGGCTCACCCTCTCAGTTTATTGCCAAGTTATGAAGAGTCAAATTGAATCACAATTAAATTGAATAAAACACAATCAAATCAATTTTATTAATCTCAAGAATAAAAATTCGAAGGTGAGTTTAGACAGAAAAATTAACACTCATCAATAATATTTCTAATCAATCTACAAATTTCATACATCAATGAAATCGGAAAAAAAAACTAGAAAATACTGTCAGAATGGATCTTGGAGGTCACGATTGTAGGAAACCACCTGTTTTGGGAAGTACGTAGCATCAAACGTGTCTCTGTGCCTCTCTTCCTTTGTCTCCTTCCTCGATCACCTAATCTCTATCTAGATCTCTCTCAGATTTTCGATAGAATCTCTCTTTTACGTAGCTCTCTCGGCTATCTTATCTTCCTTTTTGGCGGAAGCTAAGTATTGTTCTATTTATTCTGTTAAGGCCCTAGGTCAAACTCGGAGTTGAAACGGTCCAAAAAATCACTCAAATTTTGAGTTTTTGTGTTAATCCATTGTAAGGTACGATTGTGGCCCTACCTGCTCGATCATGGCTGGCACTTCTTCCTTTCTGTCACGATCATAGCCTGAAGTGCATGATCATAGCCTGAATTGATGCTCTTTGTCACAATTGTGGCTCCTGGTGCATGATCGTGGCCTGGATATCTCTAACTCTTCCTCTTCTGTCATGATCATGGACACAGTACACGATCGTGGCCTATGTCTTTTAGCCCAAAACTCTTCAGAACTTCATCGTTCTTCCCTGTTTACTTTACAACACTAGCACATATATCAAGGTATCTAAAAAATATACAATTTAAGCTCAAAGATTCAAACTAACCCATAAAAATAGTTAAACACAAAACTAATCTAATTAACCCTAAATGCATACTCAAAACTCAATTTAACACAAAATGCATAACCAATTAAACCCAAAAACATCATACAAAACACTACTATCAACATCCCCACACTTAAACGTTTGCTTGTCCTCGAGAAAATAAAACAACAACACCTAACAAAAACAAACACACCATGCAATAATGTGACAATGGCTCTAATCTTCATGAACTAAATTTAATCTTGGTCACACTCATTCGAATTGTGTCAAATCATTAACATGCAAAACATGCAGTTATGGGATTCGAACTAAATATACAACTGACTCAAGACTAAGTGTTAACCTATTTACCCTTTTCAATTGTGCACACACATTAATAATTTTTCAGTCCCTCAGATCGGTAACTGTTCCTAGGTATAATTTCATGAAACTTCAAGCCTATTATAAGTCCAATAGGTTTTTATTTAAACACACAGTTTTTATTCTTTATTTTTTTTACTCAGGACTTAGCCTTTTACTTGGAGGCAAACATTTGTGATAAATGTCGATCTGGTTACTCAACTAAGTTGTTTATTAATAGCTTGGTTGAAACGTCATTATAGCCTTTTTACGCAAAGGCATACATTTGTGATGCGTGTCGATCCGGTTACTCAGCTACATCACGTTTTCAACTAGCTACTAGCTCTACTCATAACCCAAAGGTCAGTGGAGTAGTGATTATTAAACACTTATTAATTTTTTCCTACCTTGTTGATTTTAGCTATTCGTTTACATGAAAAATACTAGTTGAGCTACTTAACGTAAAAGGCCTTAAATTATGAATGAATGTGACAATCTATAAGGTGCTAAATTTCCACTAAGTCCTAATTGGACTATATATTTATCCTAAAGGGCCCCCTAATTCACTAATTTTGCAAGCTAATGATTGTTCAAAACCTCATAAACCATGTCCAAAATTTAAAAAAATTCACTCAATTTAAGTCATTGACGCATTTACACACTTCACACCATGCAACCTAATACTATCATATAGTATGCAAAATTGACATATAAAAGAAAACACAGAATCCCTCCCCACACTTGAACACATTGTCCTCAATGTGAGAAGGAAACACACACGACACATATATAGACGAAATGTGAAAACAAAAATTAAACTAACGAAGAACAAATAAACTTAACGATAAAAAGAAAAATAAAAACAAAAATAAAAATGAAAATGAAAATAATCAAAAAATAAACAATACAAAACAAAATAGAAATGGAGAAAAACATTATGGGTTAGATTTGGATCCTAAGGAGATGGAGGTGGTGATGGTGTAGGAGGTGGTAATTGAATACCCTGAGCTTCAAAATATCGATAGAGTTGGTGAATCTCTCGACTTTGGCATCTTTGTGTATGCACCACTTCCTTTAATGTTCTGTTGGTTTTGGATATCACATCCAAATCTATTGTCCAATGTTGGTCCTCTTTTTCCTCTTCTTTCGATTCCTCACTCGTTGATGCTTCATGTGCCTGCCTAGGTGGTGCGGAGCTTGAGCTTTCTTGACTCATCTTGGTCCGCACATATGTATTTTCATTTATTTCCAGCAGACTTATGTTGGTGGAGTGAATGAGTTCTACCCAAAATAGATGGTGGTGGTCTAGGAACTCGGGCAGATGTGCTATTAACCTTCTTCGATCCACACCAAAATGCTCTACGATGGCAGACACGAGGTACCCCATTTCAAGATGGTTGCTCCGCTTTTGCGGAACTGTAGCAAGAGTATTAAGCATATGTGTATATGCACATACCGAAATACTATGGTCCATGCACCACATGAACAGTTCTTTGGTTAAACACTTATTAGTCTCTAATTTGTCAAAGACCAGCTGACACATAAATTTGTGCAGCAGCAAGTGTTCATGGGATCGAATAATATTGTTGTGGGAATTTTTGGCATAAAAATGCTCAATGCCGGTTAGCTTATGCCAGTATTGGGAGGGACAGAAGTCATCATGTTGGTCAACAATGGTGTATTCGGGGAATCCACATATGTCACACATAATCTCTACCGTTAACTCATACGATCGCCCCCTCAATCTCAACCATAATTCCTTAGTGTTATTGGGGTCTAAGATCAAAGATTTGAAAATTTCTAGGGTAAGCTCTTCATAAACGGGCATTGGAATCTAATAAATTGGCCCCAATGGATCCTCTCTGCTAAGTTTTCTATCCGCTCATGCACTTCTATCCTATCCAATGTATCAAAATCAAAATATTTAAGAATAACAATTTGCCTAGAACGAAGTGAACGGAAACAAATACCTTCTTCCTCGATGTAAATAGGAAATGAAGCTCCAAAGTTCACTGCTCAGTTTTGTCTCCCCCATCCTAGACATGTTGTGCTCCGTGAGGCTCCCGTCGGGTGGTTTGCTTGATACGAGGAATGTTTGGGTTAAATTTGGAAAAATTTAGAGATTGCAAAAATTCTAGAGAGAAGTGAGAGTGTTTGAATGTTGTAATTCTAGAGAGATAAAGTAAAAATGAAAGTGAAGGTGGAAGTTAAGTAAGAATTGAATAAATAGTTTTTAAAAAGGGTAAAATGGTGAAGTTATCACTTAAAAATTACGTCCTCCCCTTTTTGTACATAGTCGCAGGCCACAATCGTGACCTGAAATGCCACGATTGTGGCATGCGGCGTACCACAGAAGGAAATCCCAATCGTAAACCACGATCGTGACTTGATAGGTCACGGTCGTGGCTAGTGCCTATATCCTGATACCAAAATCTTCGTTTTCCAATTCTTTCCTTCTTTCAGTTCATAGTTCTTCTTCACTTCTCTTAATACACTTGCATACTCTTCCCTATGATTCTGAAATTCTATTCCTCTTTTTTCTTTTATTGAACCAGAACAAGAATGAACCTAACTACAAAATTAAACTAATCTAACAAAATTAAAAAATAAACTAAATTTTTTCCATGGGTTGCCTCCCATGTAGCGCTTCTTTTAGTGTTAGTATCTCGACGCTCCTTTTAAAGCTCACAGTGGTTGGAATGACTGATTTGATGGTAGCGTCGTTATTAATATCAAAATTTGAATATTTGCTACCATATTGCAACTACCACCTTCCTTGAAATTTTCTTTGCCTCGCCTTCTACTTTGCGAGCGCTTCCTGCGGAAAGCATTTGTAGGATTCTAAATGTCTTCCCATTCTCCTCGAGGTTCGGGTTTGTTGTGATCCATTGGATTGGAGGGAGCACCGTACTCTCTAACAGTCACCTTGAAGGTTAGTTGCTCCTTCCCTACTCGTAGAGTTAGTTTGCCCCCATCTATATCAATCATTGAGCGTACAATGGCTAAAAACAGTCATCCAAGAATCATCAGAGTGTCCTCATCTTCATTGATATCCAAAATATAGAAATCTATGGGAAAGATAAAATTACTGACCTTAACCGTCACATCTTGTATGATTCCTATCGGCCTAAGTGAAGTCCTATCGGCCTTAACCAAAAACTTTATGGGCATTAACTCTCGTAACCCCAATTTAAGACTGAGAGTGTAGGGCATCGCATTTATACTTGTGCCTAAGTATGCGAATGCCCTATCTATGATGATCTTGTTGATACTACAGGGTATGAAAAAGTCCCCTAAATCATCCTTCTTCACTATGTTGGGGGTGTCTTCCAATATCTGCTCCTTCCCCTTCTCTATGATGGACTCTTGTAATTTCAGTTTAGATTGTATTCATTCCGTCACTTCCTTGACTTCGTTTGGCTCAATTTCTTGTAACGTTCCTGCTCCCCTCCTAGCATATAATTCCTTCTGAGCAAAAAATTGGTGCGGGAATACCTGTTGAGTTACTTGAACCGATTTGCTCACAGTCTCACTTGGAAGGTCATCTTTAACTACTTGACCTTCTCCTTTGTCTACCTCTTCCGGTTCCTCATCTTGAGCTTGGCTTACAACCATGATACACTCCTTCGGGTTCGACTCAGTTTTGCTTAGAAGTGTTCCAGCATTTCGAGTTGACATTGTTTTTGTGAGCTGTCCCACTTGGAATTCTAAATTGTGGATAGATGAAGCATGATTCTTTGTGACTTGGTCAAATATACTCTCGAGTCTCCTATGTTCTTCCTCCATTCCTCCTATCTTATCTAAAATTTTGTTCAATTTTGAATCCATCGAGCTTGTTTTTTTCTTGTTGGAAGCTCGATTATCCTTGGGGTTTGAACTCCCCTCCATTTTTGTTGTTAGACCAGGAGAAGTTTGGGTGATTCTTCCACCCAGGGTTATAAGTGTTGGAGTAGGGATTATTACCCCCTCCACGTCCAAATTGGGCTCCCATGTAATGAATTTGCTCTGGGTTGTCTTCTCACATCAAATAGCAGTCTACCATATTATGATCCAATTGGCCGTATAGCTCGTACTTCAATTGTGCAGCCTTTACCGTAACTGAGGATGATGTTTTCATATTATTGAGTTATTGCATCAAGTTGTCTATCTTAGCTTACATCTCCGTCATCTGATCGACAGCAACAACTCCCTTCTGCTCTCTAAAATTAGTAAGTTGCCTACTATGTTCACTATCCCATAAGTAGCTGTTACTGGCCATCTCCTCTATTAATTTCTCTGCTTCATCGATTGTCTTCCTCATTAAAGATCCTCCCAACATCGCACCGATGGTACCTTTAGTCTGTGGGTTTACTCTGTTATAAAATATCTACAGCAGGAACTCCTTGGGTAAATTATGGTGTGGGCATCTCCTCTGCACGTCCTTGTAACTCTCCCACGCTTCATAAATAGACTCCCCATCACTTTGTTGGAAGTTTGTAATTTCCTTAATAATTTTGGTGGTCATTTTTAGTGGGAAGTATTTATCCAGGAAGGCACACACTAGCTGGTCCTATGTCGTAATGTTAGCGGGGCTTAGTGAGTGATACCAAGCCTTCGCTCAATCCCTAAGCTTAATGGGAAACAACCTAATTCTTACTGCGTCTTTCGACATCTAATGATACTAGAAAATATCACAGATCTTGAGAAAACTCACGATGTGAGTGTTCAGGTCTTCATTTGCAAGTCCATAGAATTGGACGTTCTATTGAAGCATATTCAGGAGGGCTGACTTAATTTTAAAGGAAACCGCTTGAACAGGCGATCTAGCCACTCCTTGGTTAGCAGGATTGAACCTTGGCCTCATAAAATCTATGAGGGGTCCTCTATTGTTGCCTCCTAGTTTTGACTTCTTAATCCATGTTTCTTTTGAGGTCCTCGGCCATTTGTGCTTTCTCGAACTCTTCTTCTTCTTCTATCCGAGGTTTCCTGAGGATTCGTTCTAAACGTGTTATTTTTAAATCTAAAGTCTCTACTACATGACTCAAATCCCTTGTGACTCTTGTGTTCATACAAGAGCACGATTCCTAAGGAAAACTAACCAAAAACTAAAACAAAAATTAAAGACTATTCTAATGCCTTAAACTCTAGAACTAAATTGCCTTCCCTAGCAGCGGCGTCAAAAACTTGTTCTCCTGAGGATACACGCGTTATGTTTTGTTATTTATAACCTCAAAAAATTTCGCAAGCACACAGGTCATTCGCATAGTACCCAAGGTGTCAACGCCACGAGGAGGGGAACTATTCTTAAAATCTAACGGCAGCAAAGTTCGTAATACCTAGTCAAACAACTACTGCAGAAATTAAAATTATTCAATAATCAAATATGAGAAATTAAAGAACCAACAGAATAAACAAAAGCCAACTCACACAAATAATCTGAATTTCAACCTAGAAGTGACCAATTGAGAGAAAGGGGAATTTATTAGAAATTAAAGAAAATCTATCCAATTATGAAATTTTCGACTCAAATGGCCTGGATGATCCTAGGGTGAATTACTTTCTCTTGAGTTATAATTCTTAACCCTAATTAATAATCCCTTATTCAAATTATAGAAATTGCGATCTCTCGATTCGTAATTGGTCCAAAACTTAAATTAGTTCTAACGTTGTCTACTAAACTACCGCAAATTAAGGATGGCAATTTCGGTGTGGCCCAGCCTATTTTCGGCCTAAGTTGGCCGGGCCAGTTGGCCGGGCCACGAGCAGACCATGGTCGGCCCAAGAGAGCCACGGGCCAGCCCGCAGCTCGCCCATTTTTGACAAAACGATGTTGTTTTGGATGACAAAACGGCATCATTTTGTCCAAAATGATTCCATTTTGTATTATTTTTTATAAAAATATATAACGGTCCAGGCCGGCCCAACCCACGTGTGGCCCAGCCAGCCACGAGTCAGACAGCTAGCCGGTGGGCTGGACCGGCCTGCAGCCTGCCATGACTGAGGCCAGGTTGGGCCAGGCCGAGGGCGTCCTAGGCCAGGACCAGCCCATTGACATCTCTACCGGGAATCTATGCTCGATCTCTCATTACACGACTCTACCGGTTTGATTCAATTCTCTACCTATTGATTTACCTAACTCTCGTTAACATAAATCGATGATTTTCACTAGCTTACCCTCTCAGTTTATTGCCAAGTTATGAAGAGTCAAATTGAATCACTATTAAATCTAATCAAACACAATCAAATAATAAAAACTCGAAAGTGAGTTTAGACAGAAAAATCAACACTCAACAGCAATATTTCTAATCAATCTCCAAATTTCATACATCAATGAAATCGAAATAAAAACTAGAAAATACTGTTGGAGTGGATCTCAGAGGTCGTGACTGCGAGAAACCACCTGTTTTGGGAAGTATGTCGCGTCAAACGTGTCTCTGTACCTCTCTTCCTTCGTCTCCTTCCTCGATCGCCTAATCTCTATCTAGGTCTCTCTCAGATTTTCGACAGATTCTCTCTTTTGTGCAGCTCTCTTGGCTGTCTAATCTTCCTTCTTGGCAGTGGCTAGGTATTGTTCTATTTATTCTGTAGAGGCCCTAGGTCAAAATCAGGGTCGAAACGGTCCGAAAAATCACTCAAAATTTGAGTTTTCGTGTCAGCTTGACGCAGGCCACGATCGTGGCCAACACTTTTTTCTTTCTGTCATGATCATAGCCTAAGGTGCTTGATCGTGGCCTAACTTGACGCTCTCTGTCATGATCGTGGCTTCCGGTGCACGATCGTGGCCACATTGCACGATCGTGGCTTGCGTCTTTTAGCCCAAAACTCTTCAAATCTTCACCGTTCTTCCCTGTTTACCTTGCAACACTATTACACACATCAAGGTATCTCAAAAATATGCAATTTAAGCCCAAAGATTCAAACTAACCCCAAAAAATACTTAAACATAAAAACTAATCTAATTAAACCCTAAATGCACACTCAACACTCAATTTAACACAAAATGCATAACAAATTAAACCCTAAAACACCATACAAAACACTACTATCATCAAATACTCATCATATTGAATGCTTTGCAGATAAAGATATTATTGACTTTTCAAAATTATTTTCTGAGGTCGAAATGATTTGTCCTCCTTATATAGAAAATATAGAAGATCTTGAAAAAGATTTTTCATTATATTTGTAACAAAAGCCTTTGCTAACTTCTTATAATAGATTATTACCTAGAATATCTTATTCTGATACTAGTGTCTCAAGTACAAGATATAATGATAATGCAATATATGCAGATAAAAAGATAAGTTCAAATTATAAAATAAAAGGGGAATATTTTGATGGAACTACTTATATCCCTTATCATATTTTAGTCGATACTGGTGCAAGTGGAAGCTATATAAAGCGTAATTTAATAAAAAAATTGATAAAATTTTTGTTAATAAAACCCTATCAATACATAAATTTCAACGATGAGTTATACATATAGATACTACTGTAGAAAAAACTATCAAGATTGGAGACACAAAAATACCTATAAGATTATTAGTAGAAAATGAAGGATTTAATCTGGAGATAATGCTGGCAAGTAGTTTTCCTAAGCAAGTTCAACCATATAAGATAACCCAACATGAGATACAATTGTCTTAGAACAATAATATCATATACATTCCTCTCTAATGACTAGTCCTACTAGTATATATATTCCTATTAGAAGTACCTACAAAGAATATAAAGCTAAATATTTTATAGCTTATATAGATAGTAGAGCAGGTTCTTGCTTATGCAAATCGACTTGTTTCCCTTCTCAATATCATGAATTTTTAAAAACTAACATATGTTTAGATATTTCTAACCATCAGATACGTTTATCTATAGGAATACAACAACTTTAAATTCTCATAAGATCATTTTTAGTTAAATGTCTACTCTTTGTTAAAAATAGAAAATATTATAGAAAAATATAAAGATAAAAACTATCAAAGATGGATTAAAAATAGTTAAACAAAAAATATGAAAAATTATTCTAATAATCTTTGACAATTTTTGGAGAAAAATAGATAGGGAGAAAAATTATAAATGATAGATAAACAAAAAATTATTAGAGCTTCCATGAGTTAAATCAGAAAGATCAAGAAAAATTTAGAAAATAAATTCTAGAATTAGAAAATCCTAAGATTATTAGACCTAGTAAGTCTCCACATTCCTCTCTAGCCTTTATGGTTATAAACTGTGCAAAGATACTTAGAAATAAAGCAAGAATGGTAGTAAACTACAAAAAATTAAATGATAATACTATATTTGATGGATATGTTTTACCTTATAAAGAAACATTGATGAATTTAACATAATGCTTGTCATTATGTTAAAAAGCTAGAATGACACTCTAGCCAAGTTTGATAAATCATAACCTAGTTTAGTTGTAGGTACAAGTAGGGAAGAGATGAGAGATATGGTTTAAACTACTTATTGGGCATATCCATTAGTTATTTAAGATAACTGAACTGACCTTAGAATCCTTAGGTAGAGCATTTTGAAAAGTGTGATAATTTGGTAAGAGATGAATGGTTCTTTGTTTATCCTAATTATATATAAAAAATTGTTGGATTGTTCCCTTTTACCTATTACGTATTTGATTTCTTTCCTAACTTCTTCTCTAAGGTTCAAAATATATTTTTTAGTTGAGGAGGAGTTAGATAAAGGCTTTATTGTCTAGAAGTTTGCATCTTTTATATATTCTTCATTCATCCACTTTACCCACAAGGTTTCCTTTTTATTATATAGACCCTATAACCTTTTTTTTCCATTAGTACCTTATTTATTGCTCTTATTGATTTTAGTCCTAACCTTCTGTTCCTTATAAGATAATAGAATTCAAACCATTTGACCTTAAGAAAACCCTTTAATTTATCAAATCCACTCCATAGTTAGTTCTTAAATACCCTCTCTATGTCTTTTATGATTCTAATAGGGATAGGAACATAAGAACTACATTATACGTTCACTTCACTGAGAATAGATTGTATCAATTGAATTTTGCCTACATAGGAGAGCTTTTTAAAGATCTAACTTGACGTTTTACTTCTAATTAAGTCAAAGAGGGGTTTCCAATCTTGGAATAAGAGTCTAGAGGATGAGAAAGGTAATCCCAAGTACTTGAAGGGAGCTACATATAATTACAAGCTTGAAATTTAGGAAAGATACTAAATAATGTAGTTAGAGATTTTAGAGATAATTATAACAAGTTCAGAAACACCTACAAATTTATCTAACCCATCAAGTAGCAGTTAGATCGATTTGTCATCAATCAAGTAGTAGTTAGATAGATTTTTCATCAGCTTTACTAAGTAACAAAAGATCATACACAAATGACGGATCGATAAGTTAGACCTTTTTACACTTATGGTGATATTTTAAGAATCTTTTCTAAATTATTTTATAGTTTATCAACCTTATGAGAACTTTAATTGCTATAGCAAAATGATATGGAGAGATAGGATCACCTTGTTTTATGTCTTTGGCCATTTAAAAGTAGTTTGTTGCTTATCCATTAACTAGAACATAGTAGGATGCATTAGATATAAATTTGAGGATCTACTTGATGAACGTAAAAGGGAATCCAAAAGCTTCAAAAGTATCCATAAAAATGACCAGTTTAAGGTTACAAACGCCTTTATGAAGTCAATCTTCATGGCCAAATTTTAACACTTTTTTAATGATAATCCTTGAATACTTTTTGAGCTATCAATATGATGTCCGATGTTGATAGTTTTATATAAAAAAACTTTTGTATTGTAAGTATACAGATCGTAACTCATAGTATAAAAGGTATCATTCTTACGAGGATTGATTAGTCACCTAACAACTTGAATGCACTTTGTATAAAGTAATAAAATTTTGAGTGAATTGAATTAAAATAAATTAACCAAAATTGAAATAACTAATGAAACTAGACAATTGAATAATTGAAACTAGAAATAATAATGAAGTTAGTCAATGATGGAAACTCAGGGGTTATTTTATCCTTATTTTGTCTTCCTTTATTTTGTTGATTTAATTATGCTTGATCCCTAAGGTTTTGGTTACCCTCTTTTGATATCTAATCAAGTAATCCCAATTGAAATAAATAACAATTTAATTGCAACCTTTCGATTCATGAAAATACTCCTAACTATTCAATTAGAATTGAAGCAATCCGAAGGATAATTAAATCACAATTAAGATCCCTTTTTAATTGGTTATTAATCTAATATTTTCAGGTCTATTCAGTTGTCATTCTCTTTACACACCTAAACACATATGACTTGATTCAATCTCTCAATTTATTATCAAGTATAGGCATAACAAATATCACAAAGCATTGATATATTTATTGAATTCACAGGAATAAGGTTAAACAAAATAGTTCAAGAACAATCCATAATATGGGTTTAGAAACCTATAATCATGTTCAACATCCTACTAATCTAAATCAACATCCAAGACAATGAAATATAAGAAGAGAAAAGAAAGAAAAATAGTTTTTTGTCTTGATCTGGAAATCTAGAAAAACTAGAGTTGCTCTTGATGTCTCCACTTTGATCTCTTCGATTATGATGTGCAACATCCTTTTAGGTGTTTTTCATTGCCTTAATACTTCTTGAGGATTCTAAGGTTCTTTTTATGGTTTATCCACTTAATTTGGTTCCAAAATAGCCCCCAAAATGTTAAGAATACAAAATTTTCACATACTAGAAAACTTGTACACAATCAAGCATCCTATTCATGATCTCTGTCATAATCGTGCATTTTTATACAATTTTGCATCTTCTTATTCTTCAAGTTCTTTGTCTTTTCTTCAATTTTCATATTTACACTCACTGAGATTTATACCTGATATTTAATGTATTTTTTCTTGATATTTTATACTTTTATTGTAACATCCCGTTTCCGTAGAACGGGTCGGACCAGAGAAACGGGTCCAAGTGAGGTAAATAAGAGAAATTAGGAA
>JAOQMS010028842.1:0-15047 GCA_027563885.1 Erythroxylum longipes | reverse complement strand
CTTTTATGTATTGATTTAAGGAATAATACATAATTGCAAAATAATTCTCATAATTATGATGTCATCTTAATTCAATTATGTAGTAATTATTCCAAGAATTTTAACTTTAGTATTAAAACATCAAATGTAATTAAAATAATACAAAAAGATAAAGGATACCTTTGTTAATTAAAATAATAATGTTATACATAAAAGTGCAACCAACCGATTGGCAATAAGGGCATAACTAATAATCTCCCACTTACACTAAAGTCAATCTCCTACAAGAAATGCTTTGAAGAAAAACAGAGGCCACTAAGCATCACAGAGTAATGAAGGAAAAGACAAAGGAAGCAGAAGGAAAGCTGAAGAGAATAGTTAGGTCAAATACAACAAAAGAATCAAGAGTTGAGAACAATGAATGAAAACAACAATAGGGTGATCATGGAATCAGAAGATAGCGCTTGAAATACTTTCTTAAGACGTCAAATGGTGTCTCGTGGACATACAGAGAAGTTATTAGAAAACAAAAAGGAAATGGGCTGAGATGCAAGATAATAGAATAATTGCCAGATTATTATGTATTGGGAATCCTTACACATTCACATATAGCAGAAGATAGTTATAAAGATTTGATTTGATATAATGACAAATGAGGATTGGGAAAGTTTCCAATACGCTGGATAAGTTTTTCCATATAAATCACTTGCAGTAATTGGTTATTATATCCTCTATTTTGCAGGATGTTATCAAAAAGAAAAAAAAATCATCTTTATCACTCCCAGGATAATAATAAAGAAACTGATTAGATCAAACGTACAGACGATGGAGACTGAGGAGTTGAAGGAACTATTGCATAATTTAGGCTCCCAGAACCATCAAACGACAGGACTCTGAATCAACAAAGGTATAACCTCCTACAATTACAAAGGGAAGTATAAACTAATGATGAGAATGATGGGAGGGTTAGTTATGTTTGGATTAAGAACACTTATGTATGCAAAATATAATGAAAATCATGTCTAAACAGTAAATCTCAAAATATTTATAACAAGTTCTAGGGTCACATATTTTCAATGGTTCATAAAGTGGCATCAAATATACCATAAAGTGTTACAACAGTTTTGCATAGAGATGGCAATAGAGCGGCCCGGCCCGGCCTGGCCTCAAAAATGGCGGGCCGCGGGCCGGCCCGTGGCCCGCGTGGGTCGGGATTACCCGGCCCGCCGATGGGCCGACCGGGCCAAAATCGGGCTGGGCCGGGATTGACATCCCTAGTTTTGCATCAATATACCATAGACTAAGTTAATGATGAAAAAGAGTCGTGATGACATATTATGTCAAAGAAGAGAATCGCCAGAAGGAATTATGCGTAGCTACTGGAAATTGGCTGTGTATTGCCACTAGTTATCAAGGCAGAGGGCTGATAGCCCACACTTCTCTCTAGGATTTCCCTTTGCCTTGTCTCTCGTGTCTTTTACCTTTTAACCCTGGACAGTTCACTACTCTTTTGGTACAAACCATGCCTTTTGAAGGCCTGGAAAATGGAGAAAGAAGGGTTTTTCCCTCCCCTCCCTTGAATCTTGAAGAGTTTCCTGAACTCGCTTTTGCTGTAAAAGGGAAACAACATCCAGCTACAGTAACTGTCGAGGGAAATGCCAAGCTTGATTCAACTCAAACAGAAGGCAAAAAGGTTACATTGTCGGTTATACTATGCAAAGAAACAATATAAATATATTGAGTTAATTTGATTGAATGAAGTATACTTTTTGAAGAATTTGAATGAAGTGTTTTAGAGAAGCTAAGATGAATTTATTTACTTAGATGATAAATTATGTTTATTGATTTGTATCCAAATATTATTATTAAATTGCATATTACTTTATAAATTAATGTTCTTTTATATTTAATTTCTTTGACAATTAATGATTCCTCCATCCAATGGCCATAAATTGTGTTACAAAGTGCTAATTTGAAAATATTTCAATCCTCCTCTATCCTCCTTTGATTTAAACATTGTCGGTTGATAAATTCCTGCCAATTTATTGTGGGAATAATCTTGTTACACATCCATATGATTGTACTCCAAATGTTGGACGAGAAGCTACATTCAAAAAAGAGATGCTTAGTAGTTTTTCGCTGCTAGTTGTAAAGCACACATGTATTAGATAAGTTAAAAATCTTTTCATCATGTCTAGTGTGCTTAGTCTTCCTTTAATTGCTAACTATAGTATGATAAAAGTTATTGGCCATGCTTAATGGAACCAATCCAATCTGCATCAAGAAACTTTAGGTGCATGATTCTTTAAAAAATTCCTGTAAGAATCATTACTGAAAGTTTCAATGTGATGTTTGTTCAATTTGATATAGTT
This sequence comes from Erythroxylum longipes, assembly GCA_027563885.1. Classification (NCBI taxonomy): domain Eukaryota; kingdom Viridiplantae; phylum Streptophyta; class Magnoliopsida; order Malpighiales; family Erythroxylaceae; genus Erythroxylum; species Erythroxylum longipes. Next base: position 12,696 of record JAOQMS010028842.1, on the reverse strand, counting down.
ATCTTGACTTGGATAAAGCTGATAATTTAGGTTGATAACACTACAAGAAAACCATAGATTAGCAACGGAAAATTACCGACGGACATACTGCGGTAGCTAATTACAAACAGAAAATCAATATTCGTCAGTAAAACTATCGTGAAAATTTTTATTTTGCAACGGACAAAATTAATGTCAGTAAAGGTAGAGGGAAAATATTCGCGCAATGTTACTGACGGAATTTAGTGACGAATTTGTCATAACTGTCGGTAAATTAGGCAGGAATGCTTCCCGTAATTAAACAACGTCGGAATGTTACCGATGGATATAGTGTCCATCGGTGATTTTTACAGAGTGTCGGTTTTGTACCGACGGTAATGTATTCTGTCGTTGATTTTCCGACGACCTTTACTTTCTATCGTTAAATTCAAATTAGTCATTTTAAAAAATTGAAAATGATACCAAACAATATCGTTTTGGTTGGGGTTAAAGCCACCCCGAACTTTCCCCTCGTCTTCTCCTCTGTTTCTTCTGAAAAATTCCTCCTTCCTTGAGTCGTCGTCGTCTCGCTATCTACATCTCCTATCGTTGCCCTCGCTGTTCGTAACCTCGCCGTCTGCATCTCATCTCGTCGCCGTCACCCTCCCCTGTCAGCTATAGTGTCTCCTCTCCGTCAAATATTGCCTCATCGCCCCCATCTAAAGAAACTGATAGTCGTCGTCGCTATCGACATCTGCATCTTCTCCATTGGTGTAAGTTTACGATTACACTTCTCCATTTGTTGAGTTTTGCATGACTACAAAGATGATGTTGTGTCCGTCAGATTTGTTCAATGTGTTTGTTGCTCTATATTAAATCAAATTCTATGTTTATTGCTCTGATTTGTTCACTGTGTTGATTAGGGTATTAATTTGTTGAATTGATTAGGGTATGGATTTTGATGAATTTGATGTGTTATGTTTATTGCTCTGATTTGTTGACTGTGTTGATTAGGGTATGCATTTATTGAATTGATTAGGGTATATATGAATTAGTTGAATTAGATGTGTTGATTAAGGTATGAATGTGCTTAATTTGCAGAATTTGTTGAATTGATGCTTAAGAAAGATTACCAATCAAAGTAGAGAAATTCAGTACAACATAAGTAATAGGCATCAGTGAATTACACTAAGTGATTTAAGTGGGATCCTTTAATTATTCAAATAACATTATGGTTAGGTTAATTTTGATAATTGATAAACATAATCCTTATAGGACAATAGTCTTTAAATGGTAATGAGTTCAAGGTTTATGTATGAAGAACCTTTAAATGGTATTTGTAATGTGTTTATATGGGTGCTTATAATAGACATTATGTGTATGGATATTATTTCTTAAATTAATAAAAATAACATAAAGCTTTATTTAATATGTATGTAGTTTATGATCTATATATAAGTGGCAATGTATATGGCTATGAACGTATTTTGTTTGACAATATAGGATAAAACTATTCACCAAATAAGACTATAAGAAGTAATAAATAGAAAACATCAAAATAAAGGATCACCAATATTGCATGCTAGCAATTAAAATAATATTAATATTTCACGTGTGGACATCCAAAAGATCATCAATACATATATATAAGTAAGTCTAAAATATCATCAATACTACACATAATATTGTTCAATAAATCATCAATTCATAAATATGGGTAAGTCCAAAAGATCATTAATTTATACATGGGCTATTGAAAGAACATTAATATGTGCATATGGGCAAGTCTAAAAGATAAATTATAAATATATGGGAATGTATGTTATACACATCAATATAATCAACTGGGTGGTCTACCTTCATGTTCAAAAGTTACGAGTTTTGCTTTACTTCTTGTTCTTTTAACTGCTTTACTTTTTGTTCTTTTAGTAGATTTAACTCTTTTTTGTGTTCTTAACCTTATTGAAATGCTAGATCTTCTAACTTGATTGTTGGTTGCATTTTTCTTTGTTCTTGTTTCTTGAATTGGTACCTGACCCTTAATCGGGATGTGTTGAGTACTATATTTTCCTAGGAAGAAATATGCACCTGACCTTGAAGGAAAGATATAATATGTTGTCATTTGTATACATCATACTATTCATCATCATTATATGAGGAATACTATCATATAAGATTGGGATTGTCTTATGTTCTATTACCTAAGGATTGGCATCTTATAAGTTCTAAAATTGTGTCCAATAATTTTTCATTTCTTATAAGTGACATGTCCTCCAGTCCTTGTTGAAATATCACCTTTCTTACCTTTACTAACTTCTCTTATTTTATTATTTGGGCCTTTTAACTCTTTTCGTGTAGGTGGGAGGATTGATCTTATGTCCATGTTCTTCCTTTAGGTACTAGCCATAACTATTCACCTAGTAATCTATGCTTTTCCAATAACACCTTAAGTATGCCTTTTTTGTATAGTACGCATATTTATAAACTTTTAGATCTCCGCTCTCTAAAATGATTCCAAAAATTGCATAGCTATAAAAGATCCCATTCAGCTTCTTCTTTTTTTCACATGTACAATTATTTGTTCTAAGATTTACAGTATGATGGTCATTCATATAATATCTACTTTTCAAGTTTTCCATCATTTATAAAACGAGTTAAGTTATTAGTATCAATTATCAAATAATTAAGTAATATATACTGAGCCATAACTATCATCGGTAAAATGAGTAAGATAATTAGTATCCTCCTCTTTTTTTTCTTCAAATTTTATATAATATTAAGACAATATATCCATTGTAAACATCCATCCCTTACATTTTTTTTAGGGAATCTCTTCATGATATCTCTTCTCATCACCTCTAAGCAACTTAAGATTGGTGTATTAATTAGTTATTTTTATTTCACAAGGATACATTAAAACACTTAATCATGTTATTGAAAAATAAGTCATTGTTATATCTTCTATCCAAAGTATACCTATACCATCTTTTTTTGGAATATTCACCAATCAATCATATGGCTCCCTGTTTATGCTCTACAACTTACTCATTTCCCTTCCCTTTCCCAGTATAATCAAAAACTATTCTCCATGTTTGATCTTTGTAAACAACATATATTTTACATTTTCTTTAAATTGGTTTAAAGATGTCTAAACCAATAATGATGGTTTGTTTAAACAATTCCTTTAGGCCCTTCATCATATATTTGAGAAAAATTCAACATCAAATAAGGCGATATGTTATATGTTACCTTGTATTTGTCACTTATGAACTCCCATGGGTGATTACTGCTAATGTCACTTAGTAAACAACTCAAAAACTATTTTCAACTATGTAAGTTCTTAATTCTAACAACAATCCAATCTAAAGGAAGAATTTGTTGGTAAGATCCCTCATGATAACTGTAATCAATTACCCACCATAACTTGTTTTGAAATGACAACCATCAATGCATATAATTGGTCTACAGGCATTGAAAAAACCTGATCTCACTTGTTTAAGAAAACTAGCATGAATAAAATACACCTTTAGGATATTTGATATATAGTAAGTTGACCATGTTGCTTTCTATTATAACCAAGAAATAGCCTCTTAACTTCTCATATTGTACCCCTTCATCTCTAAGCAGCAAATGTAAGATATGCCTCTTAGAATTATAATCTTTGATTGTTGGTAATCCAGTATAAAAAAAAAACCCTTTTATCTTTGAAATGTGTTAGTCAGGACTATCCCTAAAGTGCATCACATACCTGTTAGTAACTTATTAGTAATCAATCTTCTTACTAACAAATCTTCCACTACAAGAATGGGTGTCCCGGATATCTTGATCTAAAATATACCACCATCATTAACTCATTCTTAAAGTTTAAAGTACAAATGTTCCACTACAAGAATGGGTGTCCTGGATATCTTGATCTAAACATACCACCATTATTAACTCATTCTTAAAGTAAAGTACTTAAGTTGAACATACTTGACTACTAAAGGAAAATATACATGATCCTTTGAGCATTTTAGGGCCTATTAAATGTCATAGGGGCTAAAACAATGTGAATTGAATTTGGAGGCTTAATTAAGCACATTAGGAGACAACAAGAGAAATTGACCTATGTATGTGATTTGGATGTGCAACTTAGCCATAATGGCTAGATTTTTATGCATAATGGCTGATGTGAAAGGATAAGCATGATACAAGTTGTTATTTATTCCATTTTGGGCCAAACATTCTATTTAGCACATAAGCGTAATTTGAGACACTAATTTTGTTATTTTAATCCACAAACATTATTTAGTGCTCTATTTTATTCTTTTTATATTTTATTAATTATTAGCAATATTAGGTGTATTTAGGCTAGAACTACTTAGTTTGGGCTTTAAAGAAGTTTGTTAAGGCCTAGTTATTATTTTACAAGTGTTTTAGTATGCAACATACTAAAAGAATGAATTGTAAGATGACTATTTAGAGTGAAAACGTGTTTTGGAGGCTTCTCCATCCTTTTTCTGATCTAGGCCTTGAACATTTTAAGAACACACATTCTTGTGGCATTCTCAACAAGACTTATCACATTAATTCCTAATCCTTTAGTATGTGGCATCTAACTTTAATTAGATTCTTTTGGTTCTTGTTCATTTGGAGCATTGGGTTATAGGATTGGAATATGCCTTATTTGGTTGTTAAGATCTCGGTAATTTCTTTGTTGTTTGGTTTTTAATAATCATCTTCGAAGATTTGCATCAATTTTAATAGGCTTTTCAAATAGGTTGGATCTAAATATCTTCTTTTTTATTTCGTGTTTCCGTTATTTCTATAATCTACCTTGTTGTCTGCTTATCTTTTACCCTTTTTCCTTTATATCAAACTAGTGTTTTTGCTAATGTTCTCGTGTCTGTGTGATTATTTATCATTAATTAGCTCTAATTCAATTTGAAATGTGTGTTTTTGTTTTGGAATCAATAAAAAAAGTGAAAAAAAGAGATGAAGAAGAATCAAATTGTGACTTCCGATTTTATTGAATATGTGACTATTAGTTGTCAGTTGAATTTGAATTCTAAATCTTAGGAAGCTTGGTTCAGATTTTGGAACCCCATTAAAATCTAATGTCTATTGGTGTTTTCAAGGGTTAATTTTCATCAATTGACATTCATCAATTGACTCTTTATTCCTCTAATTTATTAATTTGGTTGACTATTGAGATTCTTTAGGGCTGATGTGCATTGATTACGATTCAAAATTATTGTTTTTGATATGATTTTCTTGATTGCTTTATTCCAAACAAATTTTATGTTTTGATGGGTTGTGCATGAATAATCCAAGTTGGGGTTAAGATATTGATTTTTGTTTTTTTACTTCACATTTCTTTGGATCCTTGTATAAATATATCCAAAATTTATTTCCTTATTTATTTTCAAGAATTTATTTAATAAGAAACTAGGAATAAATGACACACCATAATAAGTGTATTGAATGGACCTAATTTATTGAACATGAGCCATCACCCTTCTTTAAAAATACGTCCTTTAGGACTATTTAAGAGGTCAAATTATCTAAAAAGGTTAAGTTTAATATAGAATTCACCCACATACAAAGAAAAATTCCTAATCAAAGTCTAACTAAGATTTCTAGTAGAAATTAGATCTAAAGTCCAATAAGCTAATTAAAGTATAATTTTGATTTTTTAAGGGTTTCCTATAAAAAAGACATAACTCAAGTTTATGGTTCTCATAAATACTATCACTAAAATCAATCATATATATTTTTGCATACTTAACACCCCTTAGCTTTCATTAATTTAATATAAATATAAAACTATTTACTTTTGCAGATGTATAAACTTTCGATAAGCATGATGGACATATTCCACATTCAATCAATATTGTAAATGATAGGTGATATTTGCCAACATAATAGTAGTGGTAGTAGTTTTATGCTTTTGTACTCGTCCTTTTGATTTTGTGAAGGCAAGGAACAAAAAAGATGTTCATTCTTTGATTTTTTTTCTCTACATATAAGAACATAAACACAAACTTGATTCTACTGAATTTGAAATATATAAAAGAGTCAAGTGTATGCTCCTTGAAATCCAAAGTTGTGACCACCTTATGGAATTTTAAGTATCACATTCGTAATGCTTACTTTAATTTATAAACTGAATTCCTTAGTTTACAAATTTGGTGCTTATTTCCCTTCATCGTATATCCTTATGCTTCTTTATATATACTCATCCATTAGATAACCATTTTGGATGTCATGAAATATATATCATAAAGCCTCAAATCAAAATGAATTGTTAAAGTTATAATAATACATAACGATTCATTTGTTGAGACTAGTTACAATAGAATAAATGGACAAAGAAACCTTTTTAATTACTAAGAATTAGTGAATATCCATCATCATCAAGTTTGAAAATTAAAATTAAAATATGTGTCATATATGGATATACAAAATCTTATTCATGTAACTAACAGATTAAGAAAGAATCTCATATCATTATTTGTAGTCCACTTAGGTTGCTGGTTATATCCTTCATCCTCATAATGTAAATTACAACCTTAGATGCTCTATCATACCTTAGTAAAGTCAACATGTGCATAAGTTCACGTACCTCAAATTTTTCACATTAAATGGATCTCACCTTATTGTGGCAATAATTTTACAACATTTAAGCTTAAATATTTTAGCTATTAATTATGTTATAAGGATTGTAAATAATATTGGAAATACTTGATTTACCTTGGTAATTCTTTTCTTTTTCTCGTTGTGTGTTTGATATTCAACTCATATCATTAGTAAAAGCTTAAAACTGACGAAAGGAATCTTGACATGATGCAGAAACTTTTTGTGTTGATAAAAACGAAATATAAAATTTGAGCTACCAATAATTTTGATGAAAATTTTTTGAAACAGTGATTGGGAAAGGAAAGCTTACAATTTTGAGTGGAAAACATACATTTGTGATTTTATTTCGAAAAGTTGAGCTGTCCCAGTTGGTGTGGAATTGAAAGCTCCTAATGTTTACATGTTATTGTCAGCTTATGCAGCACAACACAAAAATAATAGTACCTGTCTTTGTTATGCATGTCAAAGTAAACTAGAAGGCATCACTTAATTACATTTATATATAGTTACTCAAATTTGTTATCATACTATAAGCCTCCAACACTAATAATTTAAATGTGTTTTTGCAAATGTTTCCTTCAATATTACTCTAGTAAAAGGATTAAATAGGTCGATGAAAGTTTGTTCAAGATCTTACTCCTATAGCATGATGGACCACATTAGTTTATGATGTTATATTGGCAAAAGTGTATTATATTAAATATTTCATATTCTTTTTCGCAGGCTCTTTATTGTGTTGAAGAGCGTCGCTCATCTTTTTTCATTGTAGTTTGAAGTTGTCCATCCATTCAGGTTAGTCGTTCAACTAATATTTACCATATGTATTGCTTTAATAATATGATTATGATACCTTTAGATTTTGTGTGAATACAAAGGGGGTATTTAATTTGTGTTGTTGTTTAGAATATTCTTATAATCATTGATAAGTTGTTATGTTCTTCTTTAATAGTCTAAGTATTTACTGTATGTGGAATTAGTTTGAAATCAATTATAGGTGATTAATTCGATCGATTAATACTTCAACTTCGATATAATTAATGCAAACATAGTATTAAAACAAGGAATTAATACGTTTCATAAACAAGACAATTAATTCTATAATAAACCACTAGGACGATATATGGGCTGGAAACCCGTGATGCAGCTCCCGTGAGGCTCATCAGTGAAAAATTCCATAAGCTTAGGAGTCACAGTGAGAACTTGTTTTCTTGATTCACAGGTGTAAACAATGCCATGTACCATAGTTTTGAAATCAATTGTAGGTGATTAATTCGATCGATTAATACTTCAACTTCAATGTGATTAATGCAAACATAGTATTAATAGAAGGAATTAATACGTTTCATAGACAAGACAATTTGTTCCATAATAAACCCCTAGGACAGTATATAGGCTGGAAACTCGTGATGCAGCTCTCCTGAGGCTTATCGGTGAAAAATTCCACGAGCCTAGGAGTCACAACGAGAACTTGTTTTCTTGATTCACAGGTGTAAACAATGCCACGTACCATAGTTTTGAAATCAATTATAAGTGATTAATTCAAGTGGTTAATACTTAAGGGATGTGTAAAGTTTAGATGTTTTGTAAATTTTGGGGAACATGAAGGATACTAACTATGGAATCACTGTTTTAAATTAACAGTTTTGCAAAAATAAGTAATGTTGATAGATCTCAGATGTATAGATGATTATCACGTGATGGTTTCATTAATCCTGAGTTTGTTGAGGGAGTTGAAGCTTTTATTCGTTATGCAAGTTCTCAACCTGCATATATGGATGGGCCAAAGATCAGATGTCCATGTAGAAAGTGCAAACACATTCGTTTCCTTCCTATTGATGAAGTGAATAGACATTTGTTGAGAAGAGGGTTTGTCTCAAACTATTTTGAGTGGACACGACATGGGGAACTATTGATTTGTAGCACCTCAAGGGGTAATGAAGCATAATCGTCAATGAGCTTAAATAAGTTTAAAGGGGGATTGGATTTAGAACAAATAATGTGGATGCAAATGAAAATCCTTACATACAAATGGTTTATGATGTAGCCGATTATACCTTCCAGGAAAATATAGAAAATCTTGAAGAAAAACCCAACTCACAATCCAAACAGTTTTTTGACTTACTACACTCAGTTGACTAAGAACTATGGCCAAATTATAAGACAATGACTCAATTATCTTCAATTGCTCGTATTTTTGAACATAAAGTCTGAAAGGCATATTTCTGATCGTAGTTTTGATAAAATTCTTGGATGGTATAATAAATCATTGCCTCTTAATCACACAATGGTTGATAGTTTTTACAATATGAAGAAACTTATTAGGGGTCTTGGTTTGCCTGTTCAAAAGACTGATTGTTGTAAATTGGGATGTATGTTGTATTGGGGTGATGATGTGGAATTACAAGAGTGCAAATTTTGTGGTCAATCTAGGTTCAAGCCTAGAAAGCGTTCTATGAAACATAAGTTAGTACCTGGAAGCGGATGTATCATTTCCCGCTAACTCCGAGACTTTAAAGACTATATGCTTCTGATGTTACTGTGTCTCACATGAGATGGCATAATGAACACCAACAGGAAGATGGAATAATGAGTTATCCATCAGATGCATTGGCATGGAAACATTTTAATGACACCCATTATGAGTTTGCAGCTGAAAGTCGAAATGTTAGGTTGGGATTATCGACGGATGGATTCCAACCTTTTGGTCAATCCATCCTACAATATTCATCATGGCCAATCATAATTACTCCTCATAATTTGGCTCCATAGATGTGTATGAAAGAGGCATATATGTTATTGACAATGATTGTGCTAAGTTCTACAAATGTAAATCATAGAATTGATGTATTTTTACAACCATTGATATCTGAATTGCAGCATCTTTGGGAATATGGTGTTAAGACATATGATGTGTCTTTGAAACAAAATTTTGTGTTGAGAGCAGCTTTGATGTGTAAAATTAGTGATTTTTTGGCATATGCCATGTTATCCGGATGAAACATAACAAGAAAATTGGCTTGTGCTTATTGTGGTAATGATTCTAATGCGTTTTATTTTTCAAACGGAGATAAAATATGTTGGTTTGACAACCACAGAAATATTCTTCCTCCAGATCATCCATTTAGGGGCAATAAACAAAAGTTCATTAAGAATAGGATGGTAAGATATTGAAGGAGATTGAGGAATTAGGCTTGCTGAAAGTTACAGAATTTGAAGCTAATGAAATTAATAAAAGTATTAGTAGAAACTTTGGCTAGAGAAAACGAAGCATCTCTTGGGATTTTCCATATTGGAAAACTAATTTGATACGTCCTAATCTAGATGTGATGTATATTGAAAAAATATTTTTGACAATTTATTTAATACCATTATGAACATTGAAGGGAGGACAAAAGACAATACAAAGTTACGAGCTGATTTAAAACTTTTTTGTAGAAGGAATGAGTTATATAAAGATCTTTGGACCGGTAAATATCCAAAACCATGTTACACTTTAGACAAAAAGCAGAAGGAAATATTGTGTGAATGGTTGGAAAGTATAAAGTTTCCCGATGGTTATGTTTCAAACTTGGCAAGGTATGTGGACATAACGAAGTACAAATTATTTAGGATGAAAAGTCATGATTGTCATGTGTTTATGCAAAGGCTAATTCAAATTGCATTTCAGGAGTTACTACCGAATAAGGTTTGGGAAGTAATAACAGAATTAAGTTTTTTTTTCAAAAGCTTAACATCATTTGAAATTAATTTGGTTGAAATGGAAAAACTAGAAAGGGAAATTCCAGTAATTTTGTGTAAGTTAGAAGGGATATTTTCTCCAAGCTTCTTTGACTGTATGGAGCATCTAATTGTCCATTTAGCACATAAGGCTAAACTAGCCAGTCCAGTTCAATATCGTTGGATGTATCCATTTGAGAGGTATGTAATTCAACAAAAATGATTGTAATTGAAGTCATATCATGTTTTAATAACTAAATTTATACAACGGCCCGTCTATATTTTTTAATTTAAAAATACAAAACGACGCCGTTTTGTCAGGACCGGCCCACGGCCTGCGCGGGCTGACCATGGTTGGCCATGCACGGGCCAAAAATGGGCCGGACCAGAATTGCCATCCCTAGTTGTTGGTAGCAGTATTGGACATCACCTGAGGCAATGTCTGTTTCAAAGCGTAATTCGACCAATAGATGTGGAGAACTGGGGGTAAAGAGTCTTCCCGTACATACAGGAGGATCTATTATCCACCAAGAGCATGCAGAGAGACTTGTAAGTATTTACACTTTACATTTATATTCTCATTTCTTTACTTTACTGTATTTCAATTGAATTTTATGTGTGAATTTCGGAATGAAAATATGTGTTTCTTGTTGAGAATGATAATGCTATAAATGTCTGGTGCCATATATGGCTGTGTTTTTTAGTTTTTTCTTTGTTCAACGGGGGGTAGATGTCAAAAAAATAGAGGAAACTCTGCCAAAATTTTTATAAATTCTAATTCACTTATAACATTTTATTCTTATGCAAGAAAAGTCTACAGGCATAAAGCCTACACCCCATCAACTTTTTTTGCACGCACATACTAAGAAGCATGTTAGTGTTGCATTCGTCAATAGCCGTTGTAGAGAACTCAATGTATGTGAAATTTATGGTTTAATATTAATGTTTAATAATTATCACTTCCTAATATAAACATTGCCTTCTAATAGAACCAAATACAAAAAAGCATTCAACGACAGTCTTAGCAGTCTGAAGATGTTGATGAGACTCAAACCTATCTTCATGTAGTGGGTGGTAGGGACTGTCGAGGAAGGATATTCAGCTTAGCTTCATTTGCGAATACATGTTTTTCGCTATCCTCCACGTCCAGTACAGTAGCATCTAGTAGGCGGTCCACAACCAATAAAGTCCAAAAACTTCAGAGCACAGTGCAGACATTAGCAACTCAGTTGCAACAGTCATTGTAGTAAATAGCTTAGCTCCATAATGAGGCGGATGAGTTAAAGGATAGGGGTAGCAACTCATCACACCAATCAAAGCATCCGCCATCTCTAAATTAACAGTGTACTTTTGGTCATTTTATTTGAGTTACGAAAACTTATTATGTACAATTTAATGTTTTTATTATCAATTAAGATATTTTCAACTTTATATCATCAAGCAAGTTTATGTTTAAAAAATTAAATGTATACTATTACATTAATAGCTGTTTAAATTATGCATAAATTATAACATCATTAAATAAAATTTATTGACGGTATATTATTAAAAAAATTTTGATTTATTTACCGACGAAAATCGTAGGATCCGTCGGTAAAATTAAAACCATTATTGACGAAAGAAGATTTACCGTCAACAATTACAGAAGGAATAACCACTTCCATCTGTAAACTCACCAATGGAAAAAGAATAGATATACTTAAACTAATGTGTGGATGATTATTAGAGAATAAGTCACTGAACTGACCCGATTATGATAATTTAAAATGGAATATTACTTATATGTCTATGGATTATCTCATAATGATGGTTGTATAATTGATCCTCAGACTTGAGATTGCCAAGGTATCAAGTGCTGGAATTATTGTGTTTTGATGCTACTTATAAATTGTCCTAAGATAATTCAGTTAGTAGTAATTGGATACAATATGAACCATATGTAGATAGTTGAGTAAGTCAATATAGGATTCGTCACTCTAAATTAATTAAAGAGAATATTCTACTGTTCTTGATTAGTAATGGTTTATAGAATTATCTTTCCAGAGTGAATTAACATTTGAAAAAGGTGTTTTTAAATTTTAATTATAAATCAATTACTAATTAGCAAGAATGAACATGATTGGATGATAAGAGTAGGCACTGTATCCATACTCTATCTAATTAGAATATTGAATGACAAAAAGATTAAATTATATATTATAGTCATGTATGGATAGGTTAAGTCAATCACTTTGATATTCCTGATATTTGGGTAATTATGACATGTTGCTAGACATCAATCATGATTTATGATTATGAATTATTTAATTGGATAATTAAAGATAACTTAAAAGAAGTTTTAATTTATCTAATTCTAATTGTGAATTAGAATTATAATTTATAATCATTGCCAATTTATTATGA
>JAOQMS010028812.1:0-15049 GCA_027563885.1 Erythroxylum longipes | reverse complement strand
AAACTCACAATTGGCACAATCACTCAAAGATAAGTAAAGATGCACAAATGAATCTTCCTCACAGTTTTCACTCATTTTTCTCAAGTGTTTAAGGGTTAGTGTTTCACTCAAACTTCCTATAGGAAACTACAATACCATAGGTTTGCTAATACACCAATTCTCCTCTACAATGATTGCATGCATAAATAAATCAAAAGGACTTGTTTAGGGTTGTAATGTTGTAAGGTCAAAAGAAAGGAAAGAGGGTTAAACATAAGCATAAGTAAAGTAAAAAATCGATAAAATGGCATAACAAAACGTAACTATGAGAGATACGAATATAACTAATAATCTGCACTTATGGATGCTATTCACTTGTTCTTCCTCCTTCTTTTCTTTTATTTTTCATTTTCCATTTGTTTTCTTTCTTTTTCTTCATACATGGAAGAACTATGGATCAAAAGTAACGCTATATACAATGTAGTCCACAAGCAGAAATATACTCAACTTGTCTCTGTAAAAATTTCACACAATCCCAACTGATGTTTTGCTAAATGCTTTACTAAGCTTGTGAAGGGATAGGATAATAGGGTTTAAAGTGTTAAAATTTTGGGTGTTTTCAAGAAACAAAAGGTTAAGGCTCAATGGGGGTAGCAAGGGATTATGCAAAGGTGGTTCGTTTAAGCCAAGGGTTAAAATAAGAAAAAGGACCTCGATCATCTCTATTAAGCATGCATCCAGTAAACTCAAACCTATTTAAAGCAAGTTTTGAAGGTAGTAACCTATAAAAGTACACTCAATAAGGAAATGAAATGACTCTAGATGGAGTTATATGGCTCAATCCTCACTTTAGCTCAAATGAAAACTTATTATGCATCTCTACACTACCTCATTGTTTAAATGTCGATTTGTGACTAAGCTTATGTAACCAACTACTTTTCATCACTCTATATGGTTCACTTTCTACTTAAGTAGCCTAATCTAAGTTCAAGCATGCATTTAATTTAATTCCAACTAACATGACAGAATCTCATGGCAATATTTATCAGAGTGACTCAAAAGTGGTTCCATTGCTAACACAAAGCACCTACAATATGCCTAAACATGTATCCTATTCAACATAATGTAAAAAAATGCAGTTAAGAAGTTGATGTCACCTCCCCACACTTAATGATCACATTATCCTCAATGTGACAAGTCAACCCCCAAGTGAGTGAAAATGAAATTAAACCAAATAAAAATGGAAACAACAGAAACAAAAGAAATTGAAACAAATGAATGATATTAAGCCAAACAGAAGATACTGAAGACAAACCAAAAATAAAGAAATTAGAACAAAACAAAAGATATAGCACACAAACAAATAATATGAAACCAAATACATATGAAAAGAAATGCACTCACCCCAAGAAATAACAAATTTTAGAAGTTTAAGAGATAAGAAAAGCTTATTTAGATGATGGCGGTGACAGTGATGGTGTAGGAGCTTCAAAATTGTTCCTTTGATAGAAGTTGAGGAACCTTCTCTTTAAGCTGCATTGCTGCTGGTGAACCTTAAGCATTTAAGTGCCGAGTTCATCGAGTTGTGATGCAATCCGTTGTTGATTTGTTAATATTTGGCCGAGAATCGATTAATATCGGTAAACTACCACTGGTTCCCTTGGTTCTCCGCTACTGCTTCCTCCTCTGGATGTGGAGGGTCGGTTTACAATTGCATTGATGCCCCTCCTGCTCCTCACTGTAGTGCGCGTCTGAGGATTGTAAAGTTCCATAGATTAGACCTCCATAATCTCAGATCATCTCAAATAGACTATGTCAAACATGTCATGGGGAGGAATATGCAAATTCTCCATATTCATATTATAAAATAAACCCAAAGCAGAAGCAATTTGAGCCATCCCAAAAGACGTATTCTTTTTATTAATCACACTTACTAGTGATCGAAAAATTCTATAAGGTGTGTTGATTTTAAGCTTTCTATTCATGCACCATAAAAAGAAAAGTTCTTTAGCTGAGCATTTATTGATTGTTGTTTTATTAAACACAGTCAAGCACATGAACTTATGTCACAACAAATGCTCAGTACTCCGGATTAAAGAGTTTGGTGCATTGTATGAATCAAAATTTTCTTCACCTGTGAAAGTGTTCCAATAAGCATGTATGTCAAAATTTGCATGACCATCTAAGATTTTTGTATTCGACAAGTTAAACAATTCACTCATGGTAGAGTAATAAAGTTTAAAAACATTTCCACCTAACCTAAACCAAAACAAATCCATTTTAGAATTATTCCTAACTGTTGTGAAAAACTCTAAAAACATGATGGCAGAAATATGTACATCATACAGAACAAATCTATTCCACCCTATGTTTGCAGCTAATTATTCAAGTCATCATCTCACTCCTATTTTTTCTAACACTTCAAAATCTAAATACCTAGGAGTAACTAATGCTCTATTCCTAAAGTCACGAAAGCGCACACCTTCTTCTTTCGAGTAAATCGAAAATGGGGTCCGATAGGTTCCCGCTAAGTTAGGTTTTCCTTCGCCGAAAACTTGAAGGCGGAGCTTGTCAACTGATTGCCTAACCCTCATTGTCCTTGGTGGAGCCATTATTAGAAAAAAAATCTACAAAAATGAAAGAGAGAGAGTGAAATTCATATTTTAGAGAGAGAAAATAAAATCCCACCTAAATCCTTATGTTTTTGAATGATTGATGTATGAAAAGAATGAAGGAATGTAAGATTAATGAAAAGGGATAAAGAAAATACCAACAATATAGATGAAAAATGAAGAGTTTTAGAGAGTGAGAGGAGAGAAAATCATGCTCTAAAGAGAAGGAGTGAAATTTTGAAAAATGAATGACTAAAGAAAAAGGGGGGGAAACCACGAGTGTGGGATTCCTCTCCAGAAACTTTCTGGAGAGGTTTCCCAAGCCTGTAGGAATCACCGTAATTCCCACGAGCATGGGTTTTCTCTCCAGAAACTTTCAGGAGAGATTTCCCACGTTCGTAGGAATCACCACAATCCCCACGAACGTGGGAATTGGCGATCCTTACAATTTCAAACCTTCTTCCAAGCTTATATGCATTCTCCATGATCCCAAAACCTACAAACACATCAAGATAATATCATTAGCAAGAAATTTGAAAAGAAAATAAATTGAAATCCAAACATAATCAACATAAACATCAATCAAATCCAATTCAATCATGATAATAACTTAAGAATTTAAATGAACCATTAATTGAACAAAAACAAACAAAGGCTAGTTGACTCCCATGGGTTACCTCCCATGCAGTGCTTCTGTTACCATCAGTATCTCAACTCACCTTCTTACTCATAGCAGTTCAAATGACTGATAGCAGTGCATAAACTGATCTTAGACTTTGTACCGGGGTTACCTTATTCTGGACTCCACCTTCATTATTGTTTTCCTTTCTTCGCCTTCTCCTACGCGTTCGTTTCTTACTGAACGCATTCTCAAGGTACTTAATATTTTCCCATCCTCCTTGGAGTTCAGGTTCCTTGATGTTAGAATAGGACAATAATTCTTCTTCGACACCTTAAATGTTAACTGCTCCTACCCTACTCTTAGTATTAACTCGGCCCCGTCAACATCAATAATCGCATGAGCAGTAGCTATAAACGGTCACCCAAGAACCATTGGGGTTTCCTCGTATTCATTAATATCCAATATATAAAAATCCATGGCAAAGGCAAATTTATCAATTTGTAGCTATACATTCTTGATGATCCCCTTTGGTAAGTGCACCATCCTGTCAGCCATTTTCGCTAATGTCTTAGTCGGCTCTGACTCTTCTATACCTAACTTCTTATTGAATGAATACAACATCATATTGATACCTGCTCCCAAATCTACAAATGCTCGATCTGTCTTAACTCAATTTATACTACACAGAATGAGAAATTCTCCTGGATCTTCATTCTTCTGTTCTATATGTGGACTTTCTCCTGATATGTGATTGATAACCTCTTCTTTTAACAACCCCTTTAACATGAGCTTTGTTTGGAGTTGATTTTTTATGTCTGTCATCTCATTTAACTCCCCTTCCCTAGAATTTCGAGCTAATCCATTTGAAGATGGCTTCTACTGAGAAAAAATTTGATGTGGTCGTCCAAGATGAAGATCCTTAATCGGCTCGCTTACTAGTCCACTTGGAAGGACTTCTAACACTATTTGTTCTTCTTGCTTGTTTCCATCTTTCTCACCATGTTTCCTTTCTTCTTTCTTTATCCGAGTAATGGCCATGATTCTTTCCTTCGGATTCACCTCAGTGTTGCTTGGTAGACTACCTTTATTTTGTGAAGATAAAGTGTTAGCTAGTTGGCCTAGCTAAACTTCCAGATTATGGATGGATGATGCATGATTCTTCAAAATTTGATCGAATTTTGCTTCCATCCTCTTCTAATTTTCCTCATGGCTTGCATGCATCCTTTTATGATTCTATTCTTGTGCTGCCAATTTAGACCCCAAAACTTGCATTATCTTTTCCATTTTGCTTTCCAACGCTCTAATTCGATCTTGTCGAAATCCTGGCGGTCCTTGTGGTCTTTAACGACCACCTGTATTATTGTTACTCCAAGAAAAGTTCAGGTGGGTTTTCCAACACGGATTATATGTATTCGAATATGAGTTATTACCTCGCTGCGGCTGGCTTAAATGACTTACCTGTTTGGTCCTGCTAGCTCCTAATAGGAAATATTCTACTGAGCTGTGGTTGTTCTCCCCACATAGCTCACATTGTGCTTGCATTGCCTTAACTGTTGAGGTGGGCACTCCTTGCATTTTGTTTAACTACTTCATCAAAGCCATGATTTGAGCCTGCAAACCAGTAACTGAGTCAATAGGTATCATTCCTTTTTGTTCCTTCTTTCCTTGTTTACTCCTCTCGCTTTACCACATGCAGTTATTGCTTGCCAACTCCTCCAATAAATCATAAGCTGCTTCCATTGTTTTTCTCATCAGTGAACCTTCGGCTGCTGCATCAATTTTGCTCTTTGTGCTCAGATTCACTCCATTATAAAATGTTTGAAGTGGAAATTGCTTCGGGAGGTTATAATGGGGACAACTTCTTTGAAGTTCTTTAAATCTATCCCAAGCTTCGTAGACAGATTCTTCATCGCTCTGCTAGAAATTTGTTATCTCCTTGATAATCCTCGCCATCTTCGTTAACGGAAAATATTTGGTGAGCAATGCTTGGGTGAGCCATTCACAAGTTGTGATCTGGCCTGGATTTAAAGAATTGTACCATGCTTTAGCCCAATCCATCAATGTGATGAAAATAGTCATAGCTTCACCACATCATCAGACATTCTGTTGAATCTGAATGTGTCACAGATCTCCAAAAACTTTGCAACGTGGGCATTCGGATCCTCATTGGATAGCCTGTAGAACAACACACTATTTTGGAGAATGTTGAGTAGCACTGGCTTTATCTCAAAATTATTCGCTTGAAATATCGGCCTCGCCACTCCTTGAGGACTAAACCCTGGCCTCATGGAATCTATGAGTGTCCTTTCCGATCCTCCTTGCTTTCCTTCTTTATCCATATCTTGATTTAAGAAATTTAGATGCTTTGCCTTTCTTATTTCTCTTTCGTGCTTCTTAATGTCGGGAAATTCGTCGTCTATAGCTTCTTTCTTCCTTCTTGTACTCCTTGTGTTCATGCACCTGCAAATACACAAGAAAAAGTATCAACAACTCTTAAATCAAAGTAATCTAAATTAAACATGATGCTTAACAATAAATCTCTGGCAGCGGTGATAAAAACTTATTGATGGTAAAACCCATCTAGTTTTTTTACACTCAAAAATTGTTTGTGAACGGGTCGTGACTTGTAGTAAAAAGAGCGGATATCGATCCCACAGGGATTGATGCCTAGACACCGCTTAATTTAGACACAACTTTGTTTAAGAAACAAAAATGTGAAATACAAATAATATGGAAAATTAAATTAAAATTAAAAGAGACTAATGTAAACAATGGATAATACTGTAATTGCAGAAAATCTGAATTTAATAATCTAAATGCTAGAGATTACTTTTTCCTTATTTTGTCTCCCTCCTATTTTATTGATTGAATTATGTCTCAACCTAGATTTTCTACTGTACTAATTACCCTCTCTCAAGGTGTAACTATTTATCCCTAATTGAATTAACAGGAATCGATTGAACAATCTCTCAACCTACCCAATGACTCCACCAATTCAACTAGTTATTAAACTATCCTATGGGTGATCAATTGACTAATCGAGATCTCTCTTCTAACTAATCAATTAACATGATGATTGCTAGTTTATAGGTCGCCAACTCTCGTTGTACAATCTTACACAAATTTCATCTCACTCACTCTTTTGATTTGTTGCAAGATAACAATTAAGAACAACAATCAACAAAGGCAATTGTATTCAATTCAATAAAATAGAAGTTTTGACAAAATAATTCAAAAGCAATCCCTAAAATGAAATTAACCTAATATGGTCTCCATAACATCATCAACAATCAAATAAACCATTATTATAGAGAATAGAAGAGGTTAAAATGACAAAAAATTGAATAGAAAGACTCCTTCTCTTCTTTGCTAAAACCTGGAATTTTGGTGTTGATGTGCTATTTTGCCTAATCTTGATGATTATCCTTGTCTTCTGGTGGACCCTGTTTCCAGAGCCCAACTATCCAAATGTCATAAAAATTGAGCGTGTGTATTACCCTGTAGGGTTATTTCTATAAACTCTCATTAGCCATCTCGGTTCATCTTCATTATTATAACGTCCCAAAAGTTTCATCTTGTACAGATCAAGATATGCTTAAAAGCCAAAGTATGCTCATAACTAAGTCATGCTCCTCCAATCTATTCCCTCATTTTCTTTCCATTAATCTTTTTCAAATCAACACCAAAAAACTACCAATTTTTTTAGAGGGATAGAAAAATGGGTTAGGAATCTATTGGTTCAATAATCACTTCATTTGGAGGTCGGAAGATGAACTTATTGCCAAAAGAGTCAACCATGATTATGTCCTCAATCATATTATACCTATCTTGGGAAAATTGGCATAACTTTGACTAGAGATATCATATTGTGGTCATTTTAGGATGGTTTCGAAAAGGGATTCGAGTTCTACAACTTTTGTGAAGACCTTAAAGAAATATTTTGCCATATAGAGGGTCAAAGTCGCTTTGTCTGGCGCTTCAACTGGTGCCTATGTTTTGTCTGGGGCTTCGTGCCTATGCTTCGTCTGGTACTTCATCTGGTGCTTCGTTTGGTGCCTATGCTTCATTTGGCACTTTGTCTAGTGCTTCTTCTGGTGCCTATGCTTCATTTGGCATTTAGTCTGGTGCCTATGCTTCATCTGGCGCTTCATTTGGAGGCCATATCTTTTGTGTCTGAATTCTAAAAATTCCAAACTTTATATCGTTGGAAAGCTAAGAAAAAGATCTAAAACTTTTAAGAAGAAAACTCTATTAATTTATCATAGATTAATACAGATTTGCCCTAAAATTCAGAACACAAAATTTCACCCTTATGAATGCTTGAAAATGCAATCTACAAACTTTGAGAGTCATGAGCAAAAACATAATCATAATTCATTTCCATCAAAAGATAAGAGTTTTACAAAGCTTTAATGGGCATTTCAAGCCACAGTATGTCATAGTCCAAAAATACATAATTTACACAAAGTAGAATTGCTCAAAACGCACCTAAAGCCTTGTTTTACAAAAACTAACTTAAAATACAAAATAAGTGTAATCCGGAGTAATGCCGTTATGCTCGATCACTCGATCTCTTGCTCATCACCTGATGATGGGACATAATTGGGGGGGGGGGGGGTGAGCTTAAAGCTCGTGTGTAACAATTTTATAACTAGTAACAAGTAAAACCATTGTAAAATTCACAATGCATCTTGAAACACATATTTCCAAATTCTTAATTTATCAAACACTTTATAAGCAACCCAAACCATGCATTCAATAAACTTGTCAACACATAAGCACATCAAAATGGTTTGGGAGGTCCACAAACAAAACGAGCTAACAAATTCCCATGAAATGGTCCTATGTAGTCGTGAACGGAACGAACTAACAGAATCCCACATAGTAGTTTCTGTGTAGTCGTAAACATGAGGGAGTCCTTAAAGAAGCTCCATGCCATTTGCCAGCAGGCGGGAGAAGCTTTTAGTCAAAGTTCACTTAACATACATAATGGACCAGACAAAACCCACATAACATGTATTTCTTAACTTGTAAACTTGTTGCCCAAAATGGCACATTTTTCGAAAAGTGATTTCATAAACATAATAATTTATTTATTTCAAAAAAAGATTCATTTTCGCATTCTTTTCATAAATCATCCACACAATATTCACATACCAAATACATAGCACTTTCTCAAAGCATTCAAAGAGCAATAAGTGCATATTTATAATACAATTGAAAAACATTTACTTTCTTGATTTGGAAGAAACATTAATGGCTTATTATTCAATAATAAAAATGTAATCCACCTTGAATTCCTTACTTAACAGTTGCTCAAAGATGCCTCTCTTCTTGCTCCTCTTGCCTCTCATCTTGATTTCCTTCAATATTGGCAAAAATCCCAATTCAATAAGACTTCCGATTGAGAACTCAAAGAAATATATACACTAAAATTGATCATAGAATACTTAAACCCATGCATTTTTTAAGCTTCATGAACCAAATCCCTGCTAAAAATCCAAAAGTTTAAACATAAACTTACCTTGAATCTTCACCAATTATTGAGTCTCTTAGCTTAAATGGAAGTTCTAATCTTCCTTTTTCTTTTTCTCTTCTTGAACATCCTTAAAATCACTCTTAAAAGCTAAGAAAAGATGAAACCCTAACTCGCTTCTTCCTTTTCTCTCTAATGGCCGAAACTCTTTCACTTCTCTTCTCTTTCACGTTTTTTTCTTCTTCTTTCTCTTGAAATCACGTTTTTGTTCATTTAAGGCACAAGACACACTTTTCCCTATTCCAATTCTACCCTTAATGAGCCCAAAAAGTCCTTTTTACCCTTCCTTATAAGCTTTTGCTTTTTTAACCTTAAATGATCTTCCAAAAATACCCTTCAACCTTCTTACTACTTTGATACAACTGAACCATATAATAAAAATCCTACTAACATTAACATAATAATTAACTCCAAAAACTTAAATTATTAAAACCTCATAATTCATTCAAATCATGCTCAAATAAATAAAAAAATTCGGGGCTAACATTCCCCCCCTTTGAAAAGAATTTTGTCCTCGAAATTCTTACTTGAGTCATCGAAGAGGTGTGGATACTTCTCCTTCATGGCTTCCAAGGGTTCCCACGTAGCCTCTTCCACAAAATGGCTTCTCCACAAGACTTTGACTAGCTGAATTGTCTTATTCCTGAGGAACTTTTTCTTATTATCCAAAATATCCACTGAAGTCTCCTCATAAGTCATATCATCTCTCAACTGGACCTCAGTGGTCTGAGTGATGTGAGAGGGATCCGATCTATACCTCCTCAACATGGAGATATGGAAGACATCATGTATCTGTGATAATTTCGGTGGTAGTGCTAACCTATAGGGTAGCAGTCCAATTCTCTCAAGAATCTCATAAGGACCCACATATCTTGGACTTAACTTACCCTTATTGCTAAACCTCATGACTCCTTTCTAAGGAGATGTCTTAAGGAAAACTTTCTCACCCACTTCATACTCCATTTCCTTCTAGTGTGCATCAATATAGCTTTTCATTCTATCTTGTGCTGCTTTCAGCCTCTGCTTAATTAAATTGACCTTGTCAATTGTCATTTGAAGTAACTCTGTCCCACTAATCTCCTTTCTCCTTCTTCATCCCAGCATATAAGAGTTCTACATCTCCTCCCATATAGTGCTCTATAAGGAGCCATCTAAATGCCCGAATGGTATGATCAATTATTGTAAGCAAATTCGACCAATGGAAAATGCTCATCCCAAGCTCTTTTGAAATCCATCACACATTCCCTGAGCATTCTCTCAAGGGTCCGAATGGTCCTCCCAGATTGACCATCTGTCTGGGGGTGAAAAGCAGTGCTAAAATTTAACTTGGTTCCTAGAGCCTCTTATAAGCTTCCCCAAAATCTTGAAGTAAATTGAGGATCTCTGTCAGAAACTATAGAATCTGGAACCCTGTGTAGTCTCACTATCTCATCAATATACATCTTTGCTAGTACATGCAGAGAATCGGTCTGTTTAATTGCCAGAAAATGGCTTGACTTCGTCAAACGATCAACAATAACTTATACAACATCATGCTTCCTATTGGTCTTGAGCAAACCCATCAAAAAATCCATAGTCACCCTTTGCCACTTCCATTAAGGAATGGACAATAGCCTTAACTTGCCTTAAGGTGCCTGATGTTCATCCTTGACTTGTTGACACACTAGACACTTAGTTGCATATTCTGCTACATCCCTCTTCATGCCTTTCCGCTAGAAATGCTCTTTTAAATCTTTGTATATTCTGGTGCTACCTGGGTGCATAGAATAAGGCGCTTGATGTGCCTCGTTGAGTATCTCATACTTTACCTCCTGGACATTTGGAATATAGAGTCGGTTGCCTACAACCATAAGTCCATCATCCCTCACTACCCCTTCAGATTTGTTACCATTATGAATTTCTTCTCGGAGTTTGTTTAATTTTGCATCATGTGTTTGCAACTTCTTAACTTTCTCCCTGAGTATCGGTCTCACTTTAAAATTTCCCATAATGCAATTAGGCTCCTCCTATGTCAAACTTATCTTCAGCTTAGCCATCTCTATCAATAACAACAAATAAACTGTCTGAACATAGGCTATGGAGGATTTCCTACTCAAGGCATCTGCCACCACATTCGCCTTTCCTGGGTGGAATTCAATCAACAAGTCATAATCCTTAAGTAACTCTAACCACCTTCTCTGTCTCAAATTTAACTCTTTCTGGCTCAATAAGTACTTGAAACTTTTATGATCTGTAAAAATCCTCGTTTGAACTCGATACAAATAATGTCTACAAATCTTCAGGGCAAAAATTACTGCTGTCAATTCCAAATCATGGGTCAGCTAATTCAACTCATACAGCTTCAATTCCTGTGAGGCATAAGCTATTATTTTGTCTCCCTGCATCAACACACAATCCAAACCCTTCCTTGAAGCATCACTGTAAACTGTATAACCCTCATCTACCATAGGCAAAGTTAAAATTGGAGCACTTGTTAATCTGTGCTTAAGCTCCTCAAAGCTTTTCTGACATTCATCACTCCAAATAAACCTCTGATTTTTCCTCAATAACTTGGTCATTGGTGCAGATATCATGGAAAATCCTTCAAAAAACCTCCTATAATATCCTGCTAGACCCAGAAAGCTCCTGACTTCTGGAACTGTCTTTGGTGCACGCCACTTCACCATTGCTTCAATTTTCCTCAGATCAATATGTATTCCATCCTTCGAGATCAAATGCCCAAGAAAGATCACCTTGAGAAGCCAAAATTACATTTACTGAATTTGGCATAAAGTTCCCTCTCCCTTAATGTTTGCAACACTATCCAGAGAATGTCATCGATAAACACTATGACAAATTGATCTAGATACTCCTTGAAGATCCTATTCATAAGATCCATGAATACAGCTAGAGCATTGGTCAATCCAAATAGCATGACTAGGAACTCATAATACCCATAACAAGTCCTAAAAGCTGTCTTGTTCACATTAGAATCTCTAATTCTGATTTGATGATAGCCTATCCTGATATCAATTTTGGAGAAGACCTTTTCTCCTTGCAACTGGTCAAATAGATCATCGATTAGTGGCATCGGTTACTTGTTCTTAATGGTCACCTTGTTGAGTCTCCGATAATTAATACACATACGCCATGTCCCATCCTTCTTCTTAAGAAATAAAACATGCACTCCCCATGGCTATGAACTTGGCCTTATATACCCCTTCTCTAACAGCTCTTCCAACTGCTCCTTAAACTCCTTCAATTCAGCTGGAGCCATTTTATACGGTGGTATAGAAATGGATGCAGTACCGAGAATCAAGTTGATGGCAAACTCAATTTCCCTCACTGGTGGCAAACTAGGTAATTCTTCTGGAAACACATCGGGAAACTCCCTCACAATCGGAAAATCTTCTAACTTCCTTTTATTCACATTAGTATCTACGTCGTGTGCCAAGAAGGCTTCACACCCCTTTTTGATCATCCTGTAGCTAACAAAGCTGAAATCATTCTAGGTGATGGCATTCTTCTGTCTCCTCTAAAAGTCACCTTCTCTCCATTGCTAAAGTCAAACTCTACCTCTTTAAGACTACAGTGTAACTTTGCATAATATTTCTCCATGGCATCCATACCCAGTATAACATCTAGACCCTTTAGCTTTAGCAGCAATAAGTTTACTACTAGTTTAGCACCCTTAATAACCAGTTCACAATCTCTATACACTTGACTTATTATCACCTTCCTCCCTAAAGGAGTGCTAACAATCAATGGATCTTCTAATGGCACCAAATTCACACCACATAATGTCATGCTTGCAGAAACAAATGAATGCATGTAGCCAGAATTAATTAAGACATATACTTTAGAATTAAATAACTGAGCTATACCCGTGACAACTTCAGGCACAGCTACGACCTCCTCTCTTGTCATGGAAAATACCCTGGCCTGTGCCTGACCCCTTGGCCTTCTTGGAGGGATAGCTTTCCTTATTGCCTCATAACTTCCCACCTCAGTGAATGGCCTAGTTCCCACTGTTTTTGCTTTCTTTGGGGCTTGCAACTATGACCCCTTTTTCCTTATTATCTGGGGACATTCCCTGATCACGTGCCCCTTCTCCCTGCATCGAAAACATGATCTAAGTAACTTAAAGCATTCTCCTTTGTAAAACTTCCTATAATACTCACATTGAGGGTTCGTGGACCTGCTCCTCTCCACCCTACTATTTCCTCCCATAGTTGAGGGTTGTGCCGAAGCTACCCTTGATTTCTTATTCTTAGGAGAGGAGCTGGTCCCCACCTCACTCTGAGTGTGGAAACTCCTTGTACTCCTCTCAGGCACTGAAGCACTCATTCCCTTCTTGGAAGATTGCTCCCAGTTCTTCCCCTTCTTATTCACTTCATACTTGATATTCTCCAATTTCTTGGCTTGAAGTGCAACATCTACCAACTACTAGTAGTCACAGAAGTTATGGATCAGCACCTTCTCCTTGATCCCCAAATGAATTCCTCCCTCAAACTTGCGATATTTGTCCTCCTCATTCACCACAATGTTGGCTGCATATCAGGAAAGCTGAGTGAACTTCATCTCACACTCACTCACACTCATGTCCCTCTGTGTGAGATTCAGAAACTCTCTGGCCTTCTCTTGTATATAAACCCTGGAGAGGTACTTCTTCCTAAACACTTCCACAAAATCTCTCCATAATAACACCAGAGGCATAACTTGACTGTGGGGTACTGATTCCCACCAATGCACGTAGCAAGCTCACTGCATAATCCAAGTTCTCTTTATCAGAGCACTTCATCTGAAGTAGGACTCTCTTGGTCCTCTTCAATCATGCTTCAGCATCTTCTAGATTTGTAGTACCATTAAAATCTACAGCTCCATATTTACAGAGCTTATCATATTGTCCAGTCCTCTCCACCAGATCTAGCATCGAAACTTGTGACCTTTGGCCCATGGCATATGTGAAAGCCTGAGCAAAGGCTTGAAAGAACCGCAGATCCATATTAGGCATAGGAGGAGGAGGCGATGGCATTTCATACTACACAATAGGTACCTCAGAATCAAGAGCAGAGTGTGTCCCTGCATCTTGCGGGACATACAGTTTATCTGTACTTCCTCGATGAGAGCCAGATTGAGTCAGAGCTCCTCGAGTTCTTTTTCGAGGTGGCATATTCACTCCTTCAATTGAAAACATTTTAAAAAAACTTTTAGTTCATGCTTCAGAAAAACAATTTCAAATAATATAAAACAATAAAAAACAATGTATGAGGTTTATTTAAAAACAATGCATGTTCATTTCATATTTTAAAAACTACTCATTCAGAGCCTAGGATATTCCTAAACCTAGTCCCCATCCTGGACCTAAACCTAGTTGCTCTGATACCGTAAGATGCTGGACCCTGTTTCCGGAGCCCAACTATTCGAATGTCATAAAATGCGAGTGTGTGTATTACCCTGTAGGGTTATTTCCATAAACTCTTATTAGCCATCATCGGTTCATCTTCATTCTTATAAGATCCCAAAAGTTTCATATTGTACAGATCAAGATAAGCTTAAAATCCAAAGTATTCTCATAACTAAGTCATGCTCCTCCAATCAATTTCCTCACTTTCTTTCCATTAATCTTTTTCAAATCAGCACTAAAGGCTACCAATTTTTTTTGGACGGATAGAAAAATGGGTTAGGAATCTATTGGTTCAATAATCACTTCATTTGGAGGTCGGAAGAAGAAGTTATTGCCAAAAGAGTCAACCACGATTATGGCCTCAATCATATTGTACCTATCTTGGGACAATTAGCATAACTTTCACTAGAGTTATCAAATTGTGGTTGTTTCAGGATAGTTTCGAAAAGGGCTTCGAGATCTACAAATTTTGTAAAGACCTTAAAGAAAAATTTTGCCATCTAGAGGGGTAAAATCACTTCGTCTGGAACTTCATCTGGTGCTTCATCTGGTGCCTATGCTTCATCTAGCACTTCGTCCGGTGCTTTATCTCATGCTTCGTCTGGTGTCTATGCTTCGTCTGGTGCTTCGTCTGGTGCCTATGCTTCGTCTGGCACTTAGTCTGGTGCCTATGCTTTGTCTAGCGCTTCGTCTAAAGGCTATATCTTTTGCGTCCAAAGTCCGAAAATTCTAAAATTTATATCGTTGGAAAGCTAAGAAAAAGATCTACAACTTACAAGAAGAAAACTCTATCTAATTCAACCTAGATCAACACAGATTTTCCCTAGAATTAAAAATAAAAAATTTTACCCTTATGAATGCTTGAAAATGCAATCTACAAACTTTGAGAGTCATGAGCAAAAACACAATCATAT
>JAOQMS010028801.1:0-15050 GCA_027563885.1 Erythroxylum longipes | reverse complement strand
CAAAATCACCAAAGCAAAACATAAACCTATCCACACTTCTCATGTACTGCTCGAAATTTTCTAAGAAAAGTTTCAGGATCCAACACAAATCTCATCCACAATATCATTCAATCAATGACAAAAACATCAAAGAAACATGCAGCACAAAACCCTTCAGCCAGGGTGACGTCATTCAGCAGAGAAATTTTGTAACATACGGACTTCAATCTCAACACAATCAACTACCAAACTTCATCAACAATATCCCCAAAAATTCAGCTACCAAATCATCCAAAATATGTCAATATTGCTCACCAAAAATGAAAATATTCAGCCTTGAATCCGAGCCATATTACAGTTGCCATAATTAATTCCAATTCCAGAAAATTTGCTTTCTTAGATAGATATTATCCAAAAATAGACAACCATCTTAACTAGGATTTTAAACCTTATCAAATTTATCTTGGAAAAGTCCCACATAAACACAACTAGGTCCAATTATTAAATAATGTCCAAAATTAAATAATAAGATATAACGACCTATATCTTAACAATCTACCCTTTTTAGCATTATTTATCACATATTTGAAACTCTTCCTAAAAGATATAATTGGGCATCTAACATCAAATGCACATACCACATAGAAACTCCTCCTTAATCGAACTTGAGGTTCTAAATAACTTCCAAATACACACTTGGCAAATATATGAATAAACTCCCTCTGAATTGAACAATCACCAAAAACAATCATATATCTCTCCCTTAGGACAAAACAATGTCAAACGAAGAATGTCTTCAATGCAATCAATCTTGGCAAATAAAGAGGCATAAAAATTAGTAGTAGGTGCAGCGAAAAAATCATAAGCACGCCAAGATGACATTTTACCACCAATCAAAACATTAGCCAACATATCATTACTTACATAAAATCCATCCGCATACGACTTATTAAATTCAGAAACTCCAAAATGTGTTAAATGAATCATAATCAAACTTAATCAATCTCCTCCTCACATAAACTATGTGAATGCAAATTATCCAAATTTATACAGCCTACGATATAGAGAAATCAAGATAAAACTCAAATCTTCCTATACGTCTCCAACCAAGCATTAACATTTTCTTGACATAACTCCATAAATCAAAATCCAAAAGTAGAATTCTCAAATCATCAAACAGAGCCTCATTCTCACATCAAATATACTATTCAACAACTAAAGAAAAACCAAACACACACCAATCAACCGAACCTTAGAAAACCCATAAAAACTCAAAAAGCCTAGATGTCAACTCCTTCAAACCCTTTTTTAAAGAAACAATATCAGTATATCTTCAAAGATGTAAAGCACACAGTTCCTGTGCCCTTCGAAAAAGTTCAAACTTGGTCTTATTCCTCTTCACATTTTCTTTATCATCAACTATCCAGTTGATTTCTTCTTCTGAAACAACTAACTTATCCTTTGTCTAAATAGTTTCTTCAACAGCAGCAACTAATTGTAAATCTGGATAATTTCTTATTTTTCCTTCATTACGCCTTTGTGCTTGTAATTAACTCTTTCTAACTTAAGTATGTTTTGGTAACATAGGCTTATTATTTATTATTTAATTTATAATATTAAGAAATTTATTGCTAAACTTCTCGCTAAATTATTTTGGTTAAATGAGTTAAAATAGATGTATTAATATTTGTGCAATTGAAGATATTTATAAAATAAAATGGCGCAAGTTTGAGGGTGCTCGACCATTTTCTTTTACTTTTGTAGGATAACAACAATTTGGTTTTTAGCGAGTAATTTAGACAGTCATGTGTTGATATGTAAGACAATTCCTTGCTGTATTTGGTGCAGGAGCTAACAGCTGCAAACAATCTCACAATTTTCTGGAAGGGTTCTCTTTTTTTAGCAAATCTCCTACTAAGGTCACGTGAATTTCTTAGCTGCAAAAGTACGCCCATTATTGGCTGGAATTCTATAAAAACTGCTAGCATAACTATAATACAGATGTGCTTCTGGTCATTGGCGGGTTTAGATCACCTATTCTATTACTCTGTGCCAACCTTATTCTGTGAATATCTATCCATCCAATTTAGGTGTGTCCCATTTATTGGATGAATAGATGCTCATAATATAAGGTAAGCATAGAGTAACAGGAACAGGTAATATGTTCCCGCGAGTAACCAGAGCAAAAACATATTTGTAAGGTCTAATCATTACTTGGTGCTGCTTTTAGAAATTCGAACTATTATAAGAATTCTAAATGAGAATTTATTTAAGGTGTCACACTAATAATTACGTTGTATTGTCATGTTTTTCACACTAATAATTCAAGGTGGGTCACAGATTTCCTCTCCTAAAGTTTATTTCTTTCCCTTTTCTTTACGTGGCAGTTAGGGATGTCAAACGTAGCCCAGCCCAACCTGATTGACAAGTCTAGTGGATGTGTTACTTACTAGCCACTTATTGATTACTTTATTTAATTAATAAGTATTGTATAATTCTCAATTAAAGCTTATGCCAGGTAAATTACGCTCCAGATGGATTAGTCCATTTGTTATTGCTAATATTTTTTCTCATGGTGTAGTGGAAATAAAAATTTAAGAGACTGGAAAGATTCGTAAGGTTAATGGACATAGACTAAAACCATTGTATAAGGAGATGACAGTTTTAAGTGCCATGAATATTGATTTGGAACTTCCATCATATGAAGAAGTTTGAAAAGAACCAACGTCGTTGAGCATAACATCGTTAAACAATTACGCTTTTTGGGAGGCAACCCCAAAATATGATAGTTTTATTTTATTTTGTTTTAGTTCTTTCTAGGATGCATTTTTTTTGCTTTTGAAACATAAATTTATTGGCTTAAAGGAAAAAGGAGGTCTTAAAATTTCAGACTGCTAAATCTCATCAGGCGATATCTCACCTGATGGAATATAGTGTTCTGGAATGAAGACCCTAAAATTTCATACTACTAAATTTCATAAGGCGACTGAATTTCATAAGGTGAGATCTCGCCTTATGAAATTTAGTGATCTCGCATGAAGACCCTAAAATTCCATACTACTAAATCTTATAAGGCGAGATCTCACCTTATGTGAATTAGTGTTCTGGAAATTAAAAAAAACTTAAATTTTTATTCTATCATTTAATTAATTGTGTTATTTACTTAATTATTGTTTTTAATTATTCAAAAAAAGCCTAATCTTCTTCTTTCGTGTTTTGCAGGAAAAGACAATTCACAAAATCTGAACACCCAAGTAGCTATCTCCCCTACACCATGTTGTCTTCGTTGCAGCTAATTAAAATCAAAATCAACAAGCTCCATCTCACGTAGACCATAATCTTCTACGCAGACCACCAACAGCTTTACTACATATTCAGCAGCAACGCCTAACAACGCAAGAAAATTTGAACACCGATGCAGCAAGCTCTTCACACCTCACCAGCAGCTCCACTACACACTCACCTTTCACCCACAACACCCATCACCACATCGCCACCAGCTAGCATACACCTAGCATAAATTTTCTTGCAACGTTGGGAAAAAAAAAGGCAACAATGAAGGTCACTCACGTAACACCCACTCCCAAAGCACACACATGCCAGACACCCAGTGCTTCAACAGTCTCCAGTCCAACGACAGCAGCCCACACGCAGTCCACTAACAGCCTCATCTTATGCACACATATTAGTCATGATAGAATATCATGACAGTGATGATAATAAATAATGGTCAACAGCTGCATAATCTCAAGAGCAATATTTTAGGAAACCAAATCAAAGGAATTAATCACGTATATCTCTGCTTAATTATTTGTATCATGTTTCAGATCCTAGGATGCTTGATTGTCGCTTTAGCATTTAATATATACTTGTATATATATATTCTGTAAAACAACGATAGGGATAGGGTTCTACAATATCCTCAATTTCTGTTTTTATTTGAGCAAATCTACATGGTATTAGAGCCAAGTATGGACTCATCACCAATCTCAAAACAAAACACTTCTGCTACTTCTGATTCATCTTCTCATTCTAGATCACAGATCAATTCTGGTCTCTCCATTCCATAAATTGCTTCAACACTTCCTCATGCCCAACTTTCTTTTTCAGTAAAACTAAAACCAACAAACTATTTGGCTTGGAAGACACAATTCAAACCAATAATCAACTGCTATAATCTCACCAGTCACATTGATGGAACACCTGCACCAAAACCGTTGATTTAGAATGCTATTTCTAAGTCTCTTGAACCAAATCCTGAGTATGTTCAATGTTTTCAACAAGATCAACTCCTTCTTAGTTGGATTTTATCATCTCTGATAGAAGAAGCCTTCCAATATATGACGGGTCTAGAAACTGCTAGTGAGGCTTGGCAAGCTTTAGCAGAATCATTTGGTGCTGGCTGCAGTGCTAGACAAGTGTAATTGCACATGGCATTGCAAAATCTATCTCCCGAGGAAAAGCCTATGGCTCAATTTCTCAGAGAAGCCAAGACAATTTCTGATGAATTGGCAGCAGTAGGCAGTCCAATAAGTGTAGCAGAATTCAATGTTAACATCTTTAGGCTGCTTCCTTCTGATTATCATCCTATTGTAGCAACCGTCAGTGCAAAAAAGTCACAGGTATCCTTCTCTGACTTATCTGGTAGACTGATATCCCATGAAATCTTGTTGCAGAATTCAAGGAAACCAGGAACAGCGGTGGCAAATGTAGCACGACAGCAAACTTTTCAGCCTCGACACAATGATGGCAGCTTCAATAGGAATAACAACAGTGGTAAAGGAAGGAATTTCAACCACAACAAAAATAATATCAGGAGCAATAGGAGGTGTTTTCCTAATCCCTGTCAAATTTGTAATCTTAACAATCATCAGGCAAGTACTTGCAGAAAACGATTTGATCACAATTATGTCACACCATCTGCAAATGTAGCTACCATTAATCAAAATGCAGGAAAAAGTGAATGGTTAGCTGACAGTGCTGCAAGTCATCATATGACACCTGACTTAGCTAGTTTGGGCATTTCTGAAGAATACAAGGGTCAAGATAATGTGATTATAGGTAATGGGACAGGTATCTCCATTCATCACACTGTTCAATCTTCAATACGCACTACAACTGGACCACTAGTGTTAAAAATTCTGCTTGTTCCTACAATCAAAAGTTAGTTGCTGTCAGTAAATAAAATTGCCAAGGATAACAAATGCTTTTTTGAGTTTCACGATTCTCATTTTGTTGTCAAGGATCAAATCACCAAGCAAACACTTCTCAAGGGACCAGCTAAAGATGGAGTGTACACATTTTCTGGAGCGTTGAAGCAACCTCAGGCTTTTGTAGCTCAGAAAATCAGTCTTGCAGAGTGGCATGCCAGATTAGGATGTGCACAATTTGGAAAATTTTCTTCCTTAGTTAAGAAATTTCAATTACCTTGTTCAATAAAAGACATTCGTCAACAAAAGTGTGAGTCATGTTACTTAGGCAAACTCAGTAGAATAAATCTACCATCAACTGGTACTATGACAAACAATAAGTTTGATCTTATTCATGCTGATGTATGGGGGCCTGCACCTATATCTTCTATTAATGGATACAAGTTTTTTTTTTATATTGATCGATGATTTTTCTAGATTTTCCTTGCTATACCCTCTGAAATTGAAGAGTGAAGTGTTTCAATCTGTTGTTCAATTTAAAGCAATGGTTGAGTTGCAATTTAATGCAAAAATCAAGATGTTTCAGTCAGACTAGGGTGGAGAATTTAGAAATTTGTCTGCCTTTCTTAAAGAGTGTGGTATTATTCACAGACTTGCTTGTGCTCATACACATGAGCAAAATGGGGCAGTGGAAAGAAAGATTTGGCATGTGGTAGATACAGGCTTGACATTATTGGCTTATTCCAAAGTTCCTCTTCGTTTTTGGTCCTACGCTTTTGCTACTGCTGTTCATGTCATCAATCGACTTCCATCTTTTGTGATTGCAAATATCTACCCATTTGAAAAATTGCATGAGAATGTACCTGACTACAATTCGTTTCGAGTTTTTGGCTGTAAGATTTATCCTTTATTAAGACTATATCACTCTCACAAGGTTTCGTTCAGGTCCATACCATATGTGTACTTGGGATCCTCTCATGATCACTTGGGATCTATTTGTTTTGATCCTACCAGTAACAAAATTTACGTTTGTAGACATGTGTAGTTTGATGAAAATCGATTTCTGTATCAGGAGGCAGCTACACAAGGGCAGTCCATATTGGGATCGGCCGCACCAACGGACATAGATACAACACCATGGTTGACTATTTGTCCACAACCGTCATTTTTTTCTACACCGGTAACAACTTCAGCATCTTCACAATCCAATGCTCAACTCATGGCTCCAGTATCTCTAGATTCCCTAATTTTGCCTACTCAACCTCACACACCAGTTCTGTCTCCTAGTCTTACTAACCATGCTTCTCCTATTATCAAGGCGCAGTCCTCTTCTATAAATCATGCACCAGCTGCTCTCAACATTACCTATGACACTCTTCAACCCTCTCTTCAGCTCCAACCAGCGCCACCTCCTACTCGAACACATTCAATGGTTCTTAGAAAGAATCCAAAGAAGAAAGTCTTGAATACTGCTGTTGTTGTTTCCAGCACACCACCTCTTGATATTGTTAAGCCCACGTGTTATTCTCAGGCTGTCAAACATAAAGGCTGGAGAGAAGCTATGAGTCATGAAATTACTGCTCTCTTATGGCATGGAACTTGGGACTTAGTTCCCAAACCCACTAATGCGAATGTGGTTACGAATAAATGGGTTTACAAAGTTAAGACGAATGCTGATGGAACAATTGAAAGATTGATGGCAAGACTCGTGGCGAAGGGCTTCATGCAACAGGAGGGACTCGATTATTTAGCAACTTTTTCTCCAGTGGTTAAGCCAAAAACAATTCGAATCATTCTCTCTCTGGCGGTATCTAATAAGTGGTTGCTCAGGCAATTGGATATCTCAAATGCATTTCTCAATGGGAATCTTGAAGAAGCAGTCTACATGGCTCAACCATATGGCTTTGTGGATTCTAGATGTCTAGACTATGTTTGTCTCCTTCGAAAGTCGCTTTATGGGTTGAAGCAGGCTCCAAGGGATTGGTATACTCGATTAAGTCAATATTTACTTTATAAAGGGTTTAAGACTTCCAACTCCGACACTTCCTTGTTTATCCTACAACTCAATGGTGACATACTTTTTCTTTTATTGTACGTTGATGATATTATCCTTACAGGAAGTAATGCTACTCTCATTACATCTTTTCTTGGTGAATTATCTGCTGACTTTGAACTCAGGGACCTCAGTCAGCTCAAGTACTTTCTTGGCAATGAAATCATACCATCAAGTGATGGTATTATGTTATCGCAGCAGAAATATTTAAGTGATTTGCTGAAACTTACACACATAGAGGGTGCTAAGTGTGTCAAAACTCCTTTACTAACTAATTTTGAATTTCACTCTCATACTGGCAACCCTGTACCTGGTCCTTATATCTACAGATGAACTATAGGTGCTCTACAGTACGCGTGCCTCACCAGACCTGATCTTTCTTTTGCGATCAATAGATTAAGTCAGTTCATGGCCTCTCCAACTGATATTCATTGACAGTTATGTAAGAGGGTTTTACGATATGTTAAGGAGACTCCTAATCAGGGACTATTCATTGTTCCTAGCTCCACCTCCCAATTGCAGGTTTTTACTGATGCAGATTGGGCTGGTAATCATGACGACAGAAAGTCCACAAGTGGTTTTGCTGCATACTTAGGCAAAAACTAAATTGCCTGGTCATCAAAGAAATAGCCAACAGTCGCTAGGTCTTCTACTGAAGCAGAATATAGGGCAGTAGCAAATGCAGCAGCTGAAATTTTGTGGTTGAAGTCTCTCCTACAAGAATTGGGTCAGCAGGTTTACCAACCAATTCCTATTTGGTGTGACAACATGGGAGCTACATATTTATCACGCAATCCAGCATTCAAAGCACGCACTAAACATGTGGAATGCGATTTTCATTTTGTGTGCAAGCACTGTGCTTCAGGAACCATGACAGTTCAACATGTCTCGAGTCAAGATCAGCTAGCAGATATGTTTACCAAACCATTATCTAACACCAGATTTATCGATCTCCGACGCATGCTCAGAGTTAGCTCTGATCCCTCTGGCTTGAGCGGGGGTATTAGTCATGATATAATATCATGACAGTAATGATAATAAATAATGGTCAACAGCTGCATAATCTCAAGAGCAATATTTCAGGACAAATTAAAGGAA
This sequence comes from Erythroxylum longipes, assembly GCA_027563885.1. Classification (NCBI taxonomy): domain Eukaryota; kingdom Viridiplantae; phylum Streptophyta; class Magnoliopsida; order Malpighiales; family Erythroxylaceae; genus Erythroxylum; species Erythroxylum longipes. Next base: position 6,770 of record JAOQMS010028801.1, on the reverse strand, counting down.
TTAATCACGTATATCTCTGCTTAATTATTTGTATCATGTTTCAGATCCTAGGATGCTTGATTGTTGCTTTAGCATTCAATATATACTTGTATATATATATTCTGTAAAACAATGATAGGGATAGTGTTCTACAATATCCTCAATTTATGTTTTTCTTTGAGCAAATCTACAACACAAAACCAGCAACACTCATGACAAACCAATGCAAGCCCCTAACACCAACTCTTAACCTCACTTGTGGAAAAACTCCAACGCAGTTCCAAACAAACACAGCCAGCGGTAGTCCCTGTCCACTCGACGCTCCAACTTCCATGGTCGACCAAGCATCTATGACGTCTTCCAAATATAAGCTACTCTCATATTTCTCTTCCTTATGCTGAAATTTTTCTTCATCTTTAGTCTCAACATATGTTGGCTACTGGTGTTCCCACTGTTTGTTCAATTATACACTAGACTAATCTTCCTTCTGGTCTCTTGTAGTTTTTTTTCTTGTGCTCCATTTTCTTCATTATTTTTTTTCAATCTCGCTTATTAAATGTCTTCATCTTCTCACCCACTTTACCTTTTTCCTTCTTTTTTCTATATTTAAATTGTTTTTATTAATTACTATTGTTATCCTTTTTGTTCAATTTTAATTATTATTAAGTTGTTTTTTCATATTTTTCGAAGTTGTCTATTGTTGAATACTAGTCAGGATTATAAGGAGTTCAGCAGCTAACACCATGACTGCAGCAAATGAAAATTCTACTGTGGAGTTTGAAATCAGTACAAAAAAGAAATGTGTGCGGATAACGTTCAGATGCTCACAATTCAGGGGAGTCTATTCTTTATTTTGTCTGATTATCTATATTAAGTTGTGAGTATCTTATGCATACATTAGGGACAATGTATGATATAGGTGTGGGGGAGTGAGTTTTCATTACTATGAACTTTATGGCTTTACTTGAACTCAGGATATGTTGATTCATATATTAATTATTCCTCACGATAGCTTCATAATTTTTTGATTGTTGTTCATGAATAATTCTTAAGTTAGGATGCATTTTTAGTTTAAGATCTAATGCTTGAGAGAGACAAACATGATTAGTGTTTTGAAAGTATCTCCTCGGTTTTGTTGAATGAGAGTGTGTAAAACTTAATGCAATTTTTGACACCTACGTGAGCTTTGAGCCTAAGAACATTCATCACATATGTGCTCATATATCTTTTTGTTGTGTGTCATCAAACATAACTTGTCTATGATAAAACTTGCATTTGAATACGTGTTGATATCACATTTTTGATGAATTTGTATATAAAGATGATGAGGGCATTTAAAATAACCTTTTTTTTTTACCTAAACAAACCTACCTCACTTTTTATCCTTAAAAAACCAATTTGAGCCTTAACCTTTCTTTCTTGTATAATAACCTTGTTACAAGCTAAATTTATCCTTTGTTGTTGATATTCTTAATAATTTTAAACCCCTAAATTGAAGGAATTGTATCGAGCTTATATGCATAGGATTTTGACTATTTCCATGAAAAGTTAATTTGATGATTCAAGTTGCATTGTTTTGTTTTTTATAGAATGGAGGAGAAGTATTAAAAAAATAAAAACAAAAACAAAAACAAAAACAAAAACAAAAACAAAATCTCCTCTTTGATATTTTTGTTTTATAAAGAAAAAGGAAAAGAAAAGACAAAGTGATTGAAAGAGATGTTATTTGAACCAAGTGAATTTTAATTTAAGTTGAAACTTGTATAGATAAGTTTGTATGATTCCCTTCAATTTATTTAGCCAAAAAGCCCCTTTTGTCACACCTTACCTAAGTCACGTTACAATCCTTATTAAGTTCCTTTAATTTATACATTAGGTTCATTTGTTTAGTGGTGGAGATATGATTCTTGAGCAACCTTATGGAAATAACTCACTATGTTTTGATTTGAGAAGTTAATGAACCATAAACACTTTGAGCGTATAGAGTGAAATCCTTGTGAGGGTGTCAAGTCTTGTTCATTTGATTTTGATGGAATTGATGAGATGCTATATTTTAACAATGTGTCCTATGAGTGTTTATTCTCTCGATTGTTATTTTATCTTAACCCTTAAATGTGAATTAGCTTTTGGATATTTTTAGATTACATGAAAGGAGATGAGAGGTTGTTATGAAGATGATTAATGTATTGAATTGATGTATGCTTGAGGACAAGCAGTCTAGTGTGGGGGAATATTATAAAATCTGAGATTGCATCAAATTAGGACTCTATTGATAATAATCACAAGTTTTGGATAAACTGAAGATATTGATGCAGTGGATAATGCTGATCACTTAAAGAGTTGAAGTTTAACTAGGAAACTTTTTCTTATCCTTATCATGTAGAAATTTGAATTCGTTTTAGATAGACATCTTTAAAAGTTAGAGTTAGATTAGGATAAGATTAGAAAACCTCAAAAAAGGGACGTTCCTCACAACAGAAAAGGTTCTCTATTCTTATGTTTTCAGCAATTCTTAGTCTTTCTTCTATTTTTGTTATTGGAGTAAAAGTCATGTGTGGCTAAACTAAATCTTTTTGATTCAAGGGAATTTGATATTCTAGTTATAACTTTGTGAGGTTTTGTATTCTAAACCTTATATTCATGTTTTAATTCAAGTATTTATTATTTTGAGTTATCACGTATCATGAATGATTAATATTCGATTGATCTGGCAATTCAATTTAATATTGATTATTCTATCGCTATCTATGAATTCAGTGATCCGTAATTATCATAAAGGATTAGTACAAGTAGGAAATAGAATATTTATGAATTTCTATATTTAACTTATGATAAGTAAGAAAAACTAAATTGAACCAATTAATTTAGAAATTTTGAGACTTATTACGAGTATCCTAATATGTTTCGGACTAATTGCTTGAATCGTAAAAATAATCTTTTTGAACCAACGATCATTGTTACAATTAGATGAGTTCTTTCCCTTTAATCGGAGTTTGGCAATCTTGACTTTCTTATTTTTAAATTCAGTTGATTTGTTTTTTGTATTAATTTTAGTTAATCAGTTTCTTAATCAACTCCCCCCCCCCCCCTCCCCTTTTATTTTATTACTTGAAATTAAGAAACTAACGTTTAGTTCTCTAAGGATTCGATCTGATTCCACAACTAGTACAAAAGTTTAAAGAATCAGAATTATTTTCGGGGCTTCGATAACCCGACCACTAGGGAGTGAAGTAGCTCAATGATTATTTGGCTGAACTACTTTAAATCGAATTTTCTCTTGTTCCCTACTCTTTTTTACTAATACTGTGCTTGTTATGATTTTATTTATATGAATATGTCATAACCATTTATTAAAATAGGTAATTTATTCATTAGCCTACAAATAAGGCAAAAAGTTCATACAATCAATTTATCTTTTTGTTATGTGCCATCTAAAGACCAACAATATTGTTAACTACCATTTTTATTCAAGATTAAGCGTTTATTATTGTAACATCATATATGTAATTTTCGTACTTTGTAGTGCTTTTATAATAAACAATTTCAAATTTATTACTCTTTAGGTTGATTACTCCAAAGTCCCATGTGGCGTGGACAATTATAAAAAGCCCCTAGTAGTTTAAAAACTATTGTTTAGTCTTTTAAAATTTCAAAATATTACCATGTTACCCCACCTTTAACTCCTATTAAATTATTCGACACACTTAAGCATAATTTTTTACCTTATCCTACATAAGGTGTGATAGCCTAACCCTTCACCAGCTTACCTAAAGGCACAAAATCATCTCCAACATTCTTGAAAACAAGCTGAGAAGAGGTTAAGCCCACCTAACTTACCTACTTGGACAATGTCATCTAGTCCTTCTGTTTAAACAAAAGTAGTCGTTGCCATCACCGTTGTTTAAAGGTTGAAAGAAACTTATTACTCTCCATCTGTACTGAAGCTCAACGAATGAATATGTTATTTCTTAGTATACATTACCCTTACAGTGTTACACAATTTACTTCATATAGGATCTATAACAACTTTTTGAGTCAGAGTTAATATTATAATCTTAGGTGCTTGATTGTTGTTTTCTCATTTATCCTCATATTAGGCCTACAAGCAATTGCACCTATCATTTGGTAGTAGTATAGTGACAAGTAGAATTTCGTTTCTATGAGAAACTAATAAGTACTATGTTATTATCTAGTCTACAATAAAGAGTCATCTAGTTTAAACTAATCCTAAAGTTGTTCTAAAAAAATCAATCTTCTTTTATATACAAAACATATCAAGTAGTCAACAATAAGTAGTCATTATAAATAATATCTAGATAAGAATTCTCATTTGCACCATCTTATACTCCTGATCTAGTTATTTAGAGATTCTATGACTTGAACCTGTGAAATCTCCATAATTAATAATTTTTTATCTTTCAGTGTACAACCATAAATTCTTATAATGATTAATGGATATGTAACTTGATTAAAATATATAAGACCACAGTAACTTATGTGAAACTTCATAAAACATTTACCTTAATACCAAAAGAATCATATAGGTCTATTTCTAACGCCCCATTCAATTCCTAATACTAGTGTTTTAGGTCAATCTATAAATAACTAAATAAGTTCTTTCAAATGTTTGTATAAAAATTAAAATATGATTTAAGCTTTCCCTTTTAGCTAAGCAACATTAAAAATGATCATAGATATTCCACAAACATAAGACTTGTTTATAGAATATTGAAATCAATCTATACAAAATAACACTAAACTTCATCCTATCTAAACATAAAAATACTTGACATAAGAGTTGAAGAAATCGTATAAAATGCTTTATGTATACCTTAATCTTTTGGCATTCCTTGGAGTGATTCAAGATCTCTTTCCTTATTATACCTGGTTGTAAAAGTGTTGTTCTGAACTTTCTCTCAATCTTATAATTACTAACCCTAACTTAAATCTAAAACTAAGAGCTCTCCCAACTAGGGTTTTGTTGCTTTTTAAATATGCATTCCACCGTGAACATGATCTGCTCCATCATGTGCCATATGCTTTGATCTGCCCTTATATAGGATCATATCTTTTACACCATAATTTTACAAAATAATACGCCTTAGTACACGTCTATGTGCAAGCCCGTGTTTAAGCCTCTCGTCACCTTCTTCTGTCCAGGAAGGGACACGAGTTGCAACATATTTATGTTTGAGATCGTGTTAAGTTAAAAATGATTTTTTTATTCTGAGTTTGACTTGTAAATAAAACTAATCAAATCGATATAATTTACGTACAAAAATAGCAAAATATCAAGTAAAATTTAATTATGCTACATATATATCAATATTATTTCAAACATTTGTGTGCAAACATAAGAGTTTAAAAGGTAAATGAGTAAACTAGAGGCAATGCATAAGGATGCCTACAATTATTTAAAGGAAAAAAATGGAAAGTGGCAAGCTTTAGATTGTGGCGATCCTGATGACTAAGATTTATTGAGACAAAAGGTTCTGAACGCATTGTCCAAATGAATGGTTGAATGGAGTAGGAATGACATCATCTCATCTTATTTTGATTCATCGAAGAGTGTTGGAGAACGACGTGGCCTTGAGTGAGCTAGTGGAAGTTTAGGCAACCGAATCCCTATTGTAGGACAAGGTTATAAATGACGACGTTGTTTATGATCAAGTGCGTCAGGTAATTAAGCGAGAATTGACCATAAAAATAACGTTATAATATTGTGAAAGTTTTTTAAAGTATAAAATGATTTTCGATAATTATCCAAATAACCCTTAGTTCTTTAGGTTAAATATAAAAAAATTTAAACCTTATTTAACTTTATAATATTAATTTAAATTTTAAAAAATAGTGTTAAAATATTATAATTTTAATTGATTATAAAGATAATTCGATGTTTAGGTCTTCCCACATTAGGCTAAAATTTTTGCCACCTATTCTAATAATTTTTAAAAATGAAAAACCCTAATATTGAAGAAGGGTTGTAAGAAGCCTAGAAGTTTTACTCCATGTCCTATGTCACGTTCTACATGTTTTAAAACCTACAAGATGAGGTTTGAGGGCCAAAAAAGTCTTTTAGAGCATGTTGGAATCTTACGAAAGATCCTGGAAGCTTCTGGAGTATGGTAGAAGCTTATGGAAGGCCCTAGAAGCTTCTGGAACATAGTAGAAGGCTCTAGAAGCTTGTGGAAGCTTACGGAAGATTGTGGGATAACACGAAACCTTATAGAAACTTGTAGATATATGCATAACGTGCATGAAGTATGTAGAGTAGTGTAGAGAATTTTAGAAGGTTAATATGGACCATTAGATCAAATAGGTCTTAGTCGTCCATTCTAGGAAGAAGCAAGTATAAATACCCATTGAGGGTTGTCTTATTTGGGTCATGAAGATCATAAAGTGCATCGTAAGCATTGTAGCTTTCTTGAGAGTTCTTTAATAGAAGTGTTCTTACATTTTCCCACATTCCTTCTTCTCTTTAGCAAAGTCCTTCTTATAGAAGACTGACTTAGGAACGAGAGTGTACTCAAATGCTGGACGAGCATTAGTGAAATTCTAAACCTGTTATAAATGGTATCAGAGTCAGGTTAGAGATCCTTTGTGTAACACCCCACTCCCGCTGGATCCGAACCCGATATCGATAGTGATATCTGAATCCGCGCCCCGCGAGGGTAGCGTGTCACATCACTTAACACTTAAACCTCGGTATACATTTTTTTAAAAAAAACCATAAACATAAAGAGTTAACCATTTGATGCAAACAATGAAATCAATAAAACTTTTATTTGCCA
>JAOQMS010028772.1:0-15052 GCA_027563885.1 Erythroxylum longipes | reverse complement strand
TTGCTCTCGGATTCTCTCTTTAGTCTCTCAAAATTTCAGCTTAAGTCTCAACTCTCTTCTTTTCCACTCTCATCCGATGCTTCAATTCTATGTTTTTACCTCCCATTCACGTTACCACCTGCTAAAAGACATGTACACTATGCCTATCCCAAAAGTCCACTTTACCCTTGTCATTTTGTCCATATACCGAAAATGCCCTCAATTTCCTCTCATGCATTCTTTCCATAAGCTCTTATGTTTAATTTGATGGAAAAATGTTATGGGGCTGACAATGTATCTGGTATAAGGTCAAAGCCTTGGACTTCCTCGGATTGTAGTCATCTTTATTGCTTATCTTGGTCCAAAAGTGTCGCAAAGACAAACCGTTCGGAAGATCAGCCTATAGTGTTACATACTCTAGTGTCCCCACGTACTCCCAATCATATAGACACACAGAGATACAGAACTCTATTTCACTAATCTGATGCATCTCCCATATCATCTGAAATTATACTATATTTAGGCGATCCTTGTTGTATCATCCTTTCTTTATGAAGAATGTGCAAAGACCTCTAAGGTGAGCTCTCAATATAAAAGTTCCATAATTTCAAAGAATTATAAGGTTCCATGATTTCAAAGAATCAGGACCATATGTTGATCTCCGTAAGCTCTCAAACTTATTGGGCTAAGCCAACCTGCTCTAATGCCTACCACTCGATATATATATTGGTACTAAACTTCTTGTCCTTCAGCCGCTGATACTGTTCCTCCTAAGCCTCGACGTTGAGCAGTAGCATCTATGGCCTGTTTAGGGGCTGGGCTATAGTAGAGGATTCACCTTGTTACCTCTTTCTTGGAATCTCCTTTTCATGCCGTAATCTTGTTATTTTGCCCGCACCTTTAAACAATTGTGAGAAAATTGATATATAATTTACGAAGGTACACTTTTCCCCACACTTAATTTTGATCATTCTCACTAAATTATTAATTGCAAAAATAACTAATCATAAAAATTAAACAAATGGAAATAATTAATAAACTAACACACATAAATAAATAAACAAATATAATTAGAAAATCAATTACAAACTAATTAATCTCAAATTTCAAAATTAAAAATTGTGCAATTAACAAGTTAAACTAAGTTAATTATTAAATTACAATTCTAACCCTAAAATCAACATTAAAAACCTTAAATTACCAATTACACAAAATTAATGCAATTAAACACTAAATCCATGTAGTTAAACACAATCCTAGTGTTAATAAATGTTAAAGATAACTAATTAACCTAATTAAACACAACATTATCACAATTAAACACATAGTGAGCAATAATCTTAATTTTACGTGATTTAAGTTGAATTTTTACTCAAATTTCATGCAAATTGTCAAATTAAGTCATAAAATCAAATGGGTATCGAAAATAATCAAATATAAAAGTATACTTAGAAAATAAATGACAAAAATATGCATAAATCTCTAAATTTTCAATTCAAGCATTTTTTTACGCAAAATTCACCAAAATAAGTGTAAACAAGTGAAATTGGAAGAATTACTTACTTAGGTGTTGCTAGATTGGCTAAAAATGCAAGAAATTGGAAGTGGAAAAACGGGGTTAGTGGCTGTTTGAGAGAAAATAGGAGGAAGAATGAAATATTTTGAATGTTTAAGGCTTTTAAAGGTGTATTGCGAGACTACACGGTCTGATACATGGTCGTGTATCAAACCGTGTAAGTCACTAAGTTATAACTTTTTGCCAAGTTACATAGGTTGGTACACGGGCTTGTATCAAAACTTGTATGTCACTGAGTTATAGCTTTTCTCTAAGTTACACGAGTTAGTACACGGGCATGTATCAAAACGTATAACAGTACACCACCATGTCCAAAGAGTATGTAACTCTTTGTAAATGTATGCAACTTTTAAAAATTGACGCTTAGACTTGAAAATTATTCACTTTAGCATTATAACTCATAAACACACATCCCCTAATGTCACAATTATGCACAATTCTTCCCACAATGCTTAATTTTTTTTATCCTAAAACACTTCAAGCAAATTTAATAAACTAAAACCTATACTATTATGAAAGCTAAAACAAGATAATAGCAAAATTGAAAAAAAAACTAAAATAACTTATGGTTGCCTCCCATGTAGTGTTTCTTCATTATCGTTAGCTCGAAATACCTTTTTCTGCTTAAGGTGGCTTATATAAATTGTGTTGTTGTAGCCTTATTGTAGGTTCCAAAACCTGTAGATCGGCTACCTTTTGATGCTTTCCGCATTGTTTCTCCTTTCATTTATTCCCTTGAATTTGTAACAATTATGGTGGATGTTTACATGTAGAGCACTACAAAACATCTTGACATAACTCGTTAGCCTCAATAGCATCCATAAATTCAAGAGAATTACTCTTGACATTAGAGACTCTAAAGATCACCTCTTCATCCCTTACCCTTACCCTTAACTTGACTTCATCAACATCTATAATTGACTTGGAAGTTGCTAGGAATGGTCGCTCAAGGACCAAATGTATTTTTGAGTCCTCCTTTATATCAAGAGTTATAAATTCGATTGAGAAAGTGAACTTATCAACCTTAACATGTACATCTTTTATTATTCCCCAAGAATATTTTAATGTTCTATCAGCCATCTGAACATATATCCTAATCAGTTCAGGTTCTCCTATTCCCATTTTTCCAAATAAAGTATAAGGCATCATATTTATATCGGTCCTTAAGTCGGTTAAAGTCTTATCCACTTTTAAACTGCTGATAGTACAAGGGATATGAAAACTGCCTAGATCAGTTTGTTTCATTGGTATCTTGATCTTCTTATTTGAGCTCTCGTCACTCAACATTACAGTTTATAACTTTTTTGATTCCTCCTTGTTTAATTATGGTTCTTTTAATGATTTTGTGTTCTTTGGTCTCTGTAAGTTTTAAAAGATCTAGGACCTTATCTAACTCTGCCTCCAATGACTTTCTTTTTGCTTTGCTAAGATATGGAATTATAGGTAGGTATTCCTTAACTCTTTTCAGGTGTTGTCCACCTTTAGCTTTTGAGTGACTCTCAATAGTCACTTCCTTCTCTTATTTTTTCAGCTTCTTCTCAGTAGACTGGGTGATTACCATTATTCTTTCCTCAAGATTTGTTTTAGTTATACTCAATAAACTCCCCGTTATTTTTTCCACCACTGACTTTGTAAGTTGGTCCATTCTAATTTCTAAGTTTCATATGGACGCATCAATTTGTTGATGTTTTATCCTTGATTCTTGAATTATGTCCATGATAAGCTCATTCGTACTAGGCTTCTTTGGTTATGATGCTTGTGGTTGGAATCCAGGTGAAGGATTGTTTCTTTTTTGTCCCTAATTTACCCCATGAAAAGTTAGGGTGGTTCCTCTACCCAGTATTATAAGTATTTCCATAAAGATTGTTTTGGGGTCTTAGAGCATTCTCCAAATAATCTATGCATTTAGTTGAAGTGATTGACACTTTTTTATTTGATGATTTGGCCCATATGCCTCACACTACATCACCCTTCCTTATGGAGCCATAGCTAGTCTATCTATCTTCTTGCTTAAGGCCTCCACTTGACTTGTCAACTATGCCACCATATCTAATATATATACTCCCATTAACCTATTAGTTCATGCTCTAGTTGATCACCATTGGTAGTTATTCATGTCCATGTCTTCTATCAACTCTTGGGCTACTTCATGTGTTTTATTATTTAACATCCCTCTAACTACTATATCTATTGATTGTCTTGTGCTTTGACTTATCCCGTTATAGAAAAATTAGATTTGCATCTATAGTAGTAGTCTATGATGAGGGCATTATCTAAGCATCTGCTTTAACTTGTATGATGAGATGTAATTCCTTAACTTTGCAGTCTTTACAGGGGGAAAGTACTTCGGTAAAATTTTTTTTGCTACTTGTTCCCATGTAGTGAGTGACAAACATGGCATGGAGTTTAGGCATTGCTTAGCCTTTCCTCTTATGGAGAATGGAAATATATGCAACCTAATGGCCTCATCATTAGCTCCATTTACCTTAAAAGTATTACAGATCTCCAGAAAATTAAAGATGTGTGCATTAAGGTATTCACCCTAGAGTCCATCAAACTAGACTGACTACTGCACCATCTGGATGATGCTTAGTTTGATCTCAAAATTGTTTGCATTAACAGTCAGTCTCACAATACTGGACTTTGCACCAGTTATATTTGGCCTAGCATAGTGAACACGGTATGTGGTTTGTCCGCCATATAATAAAATTATTCTGTATCCATGTGACCTTCCAAGCCTTTTATCTAACTGTTTAGTTTAAACTACTATAGATTTGTCCAATGAAGATTCCTTCATGTTGTTCTTTCTATTTTAGGATTGGCATCTATTAAGCTCTCAGATATACTCCACGTTATAAACCGACCAATATTCTAACTCTAAAATTAATGAAAACAAAACTAAAAAAATTAAACAATTAAACTGACGTAAAGTAAAAACAATAATAAAGTAGAATAAAAATAAAATAAAGCAATGACTAGATTAATAAAACTAATGTTTTTCTACTATCAATGTCCTTAGTAATGACAACAAAAACTTGATTGACTTATTTTTAAGATTTTCAATTACGAATTAACTACAAGTGCACAGTGTAGCTGTACATACTACTGGCAAGTATAGGTCAAATCCTACGAAGAGAATAAATGCTAGTAATTAACATTATCCAATTATCTAGTCTACGCATTGGATTTTTTATTTTTAAATTAGAAACTAAAACTTAAACAATTAAAATAAACTAGGCAGCAATAATGAGCACAAAAGATAAAGAAAAACATTTAGAAACAATCAATATTAGAAATTAGTGTCTAGGTTATAAATCACCCTAAAACCCTTAAATAATTATTCCTTTTATTATGTAATTATTTCATTAAATATTGGACCATGAAAATTCCTATCGTAATAGCTCTTTTGAGTCTAATAACAACTAATCCTAAGGTTGTCATTTGAATTAATCAGGTTAAAGTTTCTAAGATTGCTTTACCGATTTGTGAATTTTGCCATTAAGTTTGACCCTAATCCAGAGGATTTATGTTGACCTATCTCTAGGTTTGCAATCAACTCATTTCAATTACGGTAGATCTATTCATACGTAGAATTTCTCAATCTCTATACTATGAAATCAGATTATGAACTCATATTTTGGATTTATTAGAACGTATATTAAACACATAATTGAATCACAATATATCTATGAAAGCAATTACATTAAATAAAAGAATCAAACATTTTATAACATAAAATAGGGTTCATCTTACCTAGACACTAACGATGCTTGGTTACACATGATAAAAAATGAAATAAAACATAAATAGAAAGATAAACGAATAGAAGATGAAGGGTTCATAATTCTAAATCTCCCTTTTTATGTCCTGTTGAATTTTCTCACAAGTTAGAGGTTTGAACTTATATTCTATTGGATCTTTCAATGATTTCTTCGCATTTTCCACTCTTTGGATCAAAATTGCCCCTTGAATTGCATATAAAAGTCTTTGAACATCTCTGTACGTCTGTTCCTCTACTTTCCCCCCGAACACGACTTTTTAGAGTAATTTATAAGGTTTTAGCAGATACACGGTTTAGTAAACAGGTGTGTACTAGATCGTGTATACTAAAAAATCCCTAGAATTTATGATTATGCTGACTTGAGAAACTTACACCATTAGATACATGGTCATGTATCCCTTCTTTGCTTCAAATCTTTGTTTTATGCCCCGTTTTCATCTGAATTCTTCTCTTTTTAGTCCGTGAAGGCAATTATAACCTATTAGTATATTTAGAGAAAATTAAGTACCAAATATACAATAAAAGTATAAAATATCAAGCAAGAATACATCAAATATGAGGTATAAATATGATCAAATATACATCTATCAGATATCAATAAGACTATGAGTAGGAGGCAATGGAAGCAGAATGCTAGAAACTAGTATTGTAATTGAAGGGATTTTAAACTTGCTTTTGAAATAGGGGTAGCCATATTATTTATTAGAAACTTGATGTGATGTGTGAAGTTAAAGATTTTGTTTTTAGAGTATTTTTGGGACAGAGGAAGGAAAAACAATTTTAGCCAATACATTATCATAAGAAAACCTTGACAATTGCTTAGGAATAATTATACCACTACCTAGAAGGATATAGTCTACACAAAACACTCAAAATTAAGTTATCTTGTATGTAAAAATTATGATAAACCTAGATTGAATAAATGAATTCTAACATTGTAAGAGTTAGATATGGATATCAAAGACAAGAAAGGAGATGATAAACCCAGATTGATTAAATGAATTATAATATTGCAAGAGTTGGAAATGGATATTAAAGACAATAAATGAGCTAAGAGCTTAGTAGCAAGTCATTTATCCCGTATGAAAAATCCAAATAGCTAGGAACTAATTGACGAATATAAAGATGATGTCTTCCCTAAGATGCAACTATATTTTGTAAAGGTATATACATCTATTCAATGATTTTCTAACTTTGCTAACTTTTTAGAAGTTGGAAATTTCCCTAATGATCTTTTTTATCAACAAAAGATGAAATTATTTTATGAATTAGAGTACTATATGGTAGGACCCTTTTTTGTTTAAGATTTATACAAACTAAGTAATAAGAAGGTTTATAATTGAAAAAAATAAAATATATAGTACGACATTGTCATGCAAGGGAAGTAGGAAGTTATTTTGACACAAACTAAACTAGTGCCAATGTTTTGCAAGTAGGTTCTTATAAGCAATCTATATTTTTTGATGTTCATAGATACATCTAGTTCTGTGATAAGTGTTAATGGGAAGATAACATATCTTTAAAATATGAAATGCCTTTTACCAATATTTTATACTGTGAATTATTTGATGTGTAGGTTATTTATTTCATAATACTCTTCTCGAGTTCTTAGGAAATACATGCATCATATATATATATATTTAATTATGTTTCAAAATGGATAGAATCCTCAACTTTATCAACTAATGATTCTAGATTTGTTATTAAATTTCTAAAAAAGTATCAACTCTATCTGTTACACCTATAGAAATAATAAGTGATTAGAGAATATAATTTTGCAATGTGTAATTTAAAAGGTTATTGAACAAATATTGTGCCACTTATAAGGTTGCTACCTCTTAACATCCTTAATCTTTTACCCAAGTTGAAGTATCAAATAAGGAACTCAAAAGAATTATGGAGAAGATTATAGATCACTCTAGGAAAGATATGTCTATAAAATTAGATGATGAACTGGAGGTCAATAAAAACATATACAAAATAAAACCAATTTGGATTTATGCCTGGTAGGCCCACGATAGAAGCAATACATCTCCTCCATAGGCTAATGGAATGCTACAGGGAATGACAAAGGAATTTACATATAGTTTTTATTGATTTGGTGAAGGCATACGACAGGGTTCCTAAAGAAATCTTATGGAGTTATTTAGAGGAAAAGGGAATCAATATGACATATATACGAGTAATTAAAGATATGTATGAAGGAGTAATGACCAGCGTGAGGATGATAGGAGGCGACACAGAAACATGTTCTATTGGTATTGGACTAAGGCTCTACCTTAAGCCCTTTTCTATTCGCATTAGTGTTAGATGAGCTTATCAAACATATTCAAGGGGAGGTATCTTGGTGTATGATATTTGCCGACGATATTGTCCTCGTGGATGAGAATAGGAAGGGGGTTAATTCCAAGTTAGAATGTTGGAGAGAAACATTAGAGTCGAAAGGTTTTAAAATGAGCAGGACCAAGAAGGAATATTTAGAATGCAACTTTTTGGGAATCCAGATGGTCTATGAGACGACGGTACAATTGGTACTAATTTCATACCACAAAAATTGATTTTTAAATACCTCAGGTCTATAATTCAAAGTGATGGTAATATAGATGATGATATAGTCCATCGTATCAAATCTGGGTGGGTCAGATGGTGAAGCGCATCAGGGATCTTATGTGATAAAAAAATTTAATTAAAGCATAAAGGGATATTTTATGGAATGGTGATTCAACCTACTATGTTCTATGGGCCGGAATGTTGGCCCACCAAAAATAGACATACAAGGCAGTTGTTGGTAGCAGAGATGTGTATGCTTCAGTGGATGTGTGAGATAAGGTCCAAAATCGTGTGGTAAGGGACAGACTACAGGTGGCTAGTATTACCGACAAGTTGAGAGAGACCAGGCTTAGGTGATTTGGTCATATAAGCAGGAGGCGCCTTGATGCTCCTGTGTGACGCTGTAAGTTTATAACCTTTATTGACTACAAGAGAAGAAAAGGGACACCATACAAGAAATGGAGGGAAGTGATTAAGAGAGATTTGACAGAGTTAGCCCTTACTGAGGAATTGTCCAGAAATAGAAAATTCTAGTGTGCTAGGATACAGGTAAAGGATATCCTTTAAAGTTGCACCAAAACAGTCGAGTAAGTTATCGGGAGCCGTTACTGTAAAGCTTGCATGACGTTTTTACTGCTTAGGACATCCAACCTCAGTGTCCAATCTGTCTATTCTAGTTGCGAGTCATGGACAAATCTTTCTGTCATTGTGAGTCATGGTCAAGTCTTTCTATCATATTACTTAACTTATCATCTTAGGTGTATGGGGAAAGGTCCCGCGAGGCCATCTGGTATAGATTGTCATACTCTCAGGGCTACTAAACAAAGACACATAACACAACTAGAGACATGAAGAGTCGTACTTTGCAACGTTTTAGGTATTAGCAAATCTGAGTACCATATTAGGTATCTTCTTTGGTTCTATTTTATTTTATTTTATTTATCTAATCTTTTAGCTTATCATTTTCATATCTACTCTTTTAACCTGCATCACTTCTTTGTTGTCACATTCGTATGTGGGGTTTATCGGAAACAACCTCTCTACTTTGTAAGGGTAAGGTGTACTATCAGTCCTCCCCAGACCCTGCTTTAATGCAGGATTTTAGACTGGGTGATGATGATGATGAATTCTTATAGGTTAGTATTTTAGAAAGCCTATCAATTACCTATTGAGTTAAATCATAAAGCATATTAAACCATTAAATTCTTAAATTTAAAGTTGAAAGATGCAAAATGAACTTGAAGACTTGCAATTTTCTATATAGGAGAATGTTTGAATTTAAAAGGAGTAAACTAAAGTAATAGCATAAACAATACATCCTCATAAAGGAGTTTTCTATAATGGATTAGGTATTACTATATAATTCTTGCATTATATTGTTTACAGGAAAACTCAAATTAGGATGGTTTGGTCCATTTATAATAACTAAAGTGTTTTCTCATAAAGCGGTTGATATTTCATATCCATAAAAAGTTGATTCTAAGATGAGTGGTTATAGTTTGAAATAATATCTAGGAAGTATCCTTGATCAAGTAAAGGAGACATTCACACTTTTAAGCCCATGATAAAATAAAGAAGGAAGTTTAACTAACAAAGATTAAAGAAGTGCTTGCTAGGATGTAACCTAATCTTGTTTTCTTAATGGTCTTCCTTTGTTTATTTTTTCCTTTGTGTCTTTTTTGTACTTGTTTTGTACAATTAGTAAACTCTTAATGTTTACTAAAAGCACAAGAATATAGTGAGAAACATCATTATAGTGTCTAAAAAATGTTTCTTAATTTATAATTTCCTACCTTCTGCAACATCGTTATAGTGCTAAAAAAGTTTCTTGATTTAAAATTTCCTACCTTATGCATATATTTTTGTACTTTCACTTATTATTTGTACTTTACACGTGTCTATTGATGATAATGTACAACCTAACTTTAGGGGAGGGATTTTTTATGATTTAAAAACACATTACAAGCTTCTATTGCAAATAACATTCAATTTGCAAAGTTATAACTATGAAAAAATAAATAAGGACATTAAAATAAATAAAATGATCAAACATATATAATATTTCTTTGTAATTTAATTAAATTATACTAAGATATGACTGTTAACGAGTAGAATAATTGACACTTGACTGAACCCTTTTAAGAAAGAGACTTAGATTACATAGTTGTTAAGTATATGAATTTAACATATCTTGAAATTGGGTTTGACTTTATGAGTGTTTGATTACCTTATATTGAATGCAAAATTTTGAAAAATAAAAAATATAAATAAAAGTATACTAGAAACAACCTTTCTACTCTGTAGGGGTAAGGTTAAGTACTATCAGATCTCCCTAGACCCCACAGTGGTGTGGGATTAAGACTGGGTGTGATGAAAAAATATAAATAAAAATTGAATAAATTTGAGCATCTAATAAATCCCACTCCATTGATTTTTACCTAAGTAATGAGTGTTGCTAGGAGCTAGTTGAAACTATAACCTGATTAAGCAATTAGAGGTATTCATGACAAGGTGTTTGCCCTCATATCAAAAGGTGGGACTAAAATTTCAACCAAGTCAATTATGCTCCAATTATTTTAATTTTCAGTGTATCGTTTTATCTACAATATGGCTTATTGAAAACTTTACAGCGTAGATTTTTTACTCCTTTTATGTTCATTTAATATATGAGGTAAATTGTTTTATTTTAAGTTGAATTCAAAGGATTGTCACATTAGATTGAGATTGAAGTACAATTTAATGTAATTGGCTAAATATCAAGGTTGTTAATGAATAAGGAAATTAAGTGAATAATGGTGACATTTACTTACTTATATTGATTTGTTAACCTTCTTGAAATTTAAACCTACTTAGAATGATGTGGTTTAAGATTACATTATTCGTAGAGAAGAAAATATTTAATCATGTTTTATTTTTATAAAATTTTTTGCATATGTTTTCTTTAGAATTAACATTATTAAGATTTGAGGAATTTGCAAGGAAAACTGAGAAAAAAATCTCAATTTGGTAAAAAAATAACCTAACACACATTCTTGTAGCATACAGTGTTTTTTTAAATAAAAAATTTAGAGTTAAAAACATGACCAATGACATGAATGATTGGAATTAGTGTAATATATTGGAGAAATAATGTAAAACATATTCATAGAAATGATCATGTCCATAGCCATATAATTACCCATAAATTAGAGTTATGAAAAAACATAAACCACGATTAGAAAGACAAGCATGTCATTTTCTGTGTCTTTGTGCAAAGGAAGATAGTGAGTTATATGATTAAAGATACAAGCATGTTTTTAATAATGTAATCTTTTAGATTGGAAGTAGTACAGAATATAGTCTGGGACATAACCATGTTGTAGACTGTGTTTTCCATTATAATTTATTATATATACACATGTAAACCCTAGTTGGAGAATAATTTTACCATTTTTTTGAGAATTAGAGTTACCTATTAAAGAAGAATAAGACCCTAAATAGACATCAAGATGTTCTTTTCAATAAAGAAGAAGGTCATATTTCATCTTAATTTAAGTAGATCGTTATGACAAATTGAGATCATCTAGACTCTTTATCTATTTTTAATTTTTTACATTGATTAACTTTGTTATGTGATTGTGGCTTAAATATTAGGAGTTGCATGGGGTATAGAGATGGGCTTACATAAATCTTTTAGTGTTAGATTCAAAACTTTCAATAAATTTCACAAAGCTTAATGCAAATTCAAAATTTTCAATAAATTTCACAAAGCTTAATGCATTCTCTTGAATCTTAATCTAATAGGATATTAGTCTATTAATTAGAGAATAGGTAGTTATAAGTCAAGAAAGAACAAATTCATAAGTTAGAAAATTTTATCGATCCAGATTACATAACCTTTTTTGATAGATTGAATCATGAATATAAAGATGATACTTGGGGGATTCTTATCTAAATGCTTATGTAATCTTGATTTCATCTCATCATTAATTGTTTTGATTTATTTCTAGTGGTTTCGTTTTTCTTTATTGTAATTTTCTTTTAATTCTCAATAAAAATCACTTTCTTTATTTAATTAGTCAAGTAATAATAGGATAGTTTAATAATGTTTTGGCATTTTCATATGGAATTGATAGTTCAATCATTAATATATTATTGCCAAAAAATAGGTGCATTTGATTTAGGCTGTGAGTATTAATGGTAATGAAAACTTAAGTAACAAAAGAATGTTCACCGTGTGATAAAACCCTAGTTCAACTTGTCTTCATTCTGAGAAGGAAATGGACTAGCATATGCTTGTTTCTTAATTACCTAAAACATAACCTACAATGATTAAACCATGGTAAATTAGATAATGAAAAACATAGCAAAACACTAAGTAAAATATACTTACATTATGTTTACATCAATTGCACCAATACTTATAGTTTTGCTCACCCTTAAGCAAAAAAATCACTCAACAAATTAACTTAAGTAACATCAACTCCATGAAATTCCACAGTTCAATTTAAGTAGTCAAGCATCACCATTATTCGCTCAATCACCACATTTATCAATCACCCATATCTCAAAATCATCACATTAACTTGTAATTCAATCTTAACCTAACCTAACAATATTTTGAATTTAAATAAGATTAAAGGTTTCACCTTATATATAAAGTAAAAAAATAATTAAAAAATCTAAGTCTAATAATTATTTAATAATCTATATTGAAAACAAGCTGATGCAAATGTTTTTTTTAGTTTTGTTTCTTAAGTATGAAGTATGATCAACTTGTCTAAAATGGCATACTAACCTTTTTATGTAAGGGTAAATATCTTCTCTTACATACACCTCATATATAATACAAAGTAATCTCACATCTAATGGATTAACTTATTTACCTCAATATCCTTTTCTAATTTCCTATAATTTTAACTTATGAGGCTCAATTCAAATGAATTGAATGCTTATAATGCTTCCAATTAAATAAAGTGTGAATCAAAATAATTCCTCCCCAACACTTAATTCATACATTATCCTTAATGGAAGAACATAAAGTATATATAATAAATGAATGTAAATAAAGATAGAGAATGATGAATAAATATTATGATCTAGAAAACCTCTTTAAGCTCTATTGATATATGTTTCTTTTAAATTGCATTTTGATAATCATTGAGATTTGAACACCTTAATGCAAAATTGATTAAAAAATAAAAATGAGAAGGTACTTAAAACTAAAATAAAATATAAGATACTGAAAAAACTAATAATTAAATGAGTTAAGAAGTATAATGGAAATAAATTAAAATAAAGTAAAATGGAAAGATAAAAGATAAAAGAAATCATTGTTTAGTTGTGTCATCATCATGATTGGCCTTAATATGCACCACTGATGGTTGAGATAACAGAGAAGATCTCTGTGAATGAAAATCCTAAATGGTTAAAATAAGTTAAAAATTGCTCTTGTATTTAGTCTAATTACTATTCATGCATAAAAAGCTCTTTTGAAGTCTTCACAACATACAGATTTGTCTAAGCTAATAATTTTCCATTTGATGCACCATCCTATCAATCATCTTCCATAGTAGTTATGTAGGGGGAAAATTAGCTTCAAGGTTGACTTTGACTTAATTGTCTTCCTTAGAGTTTAAGGATACACCAAGATTTCAATAACATCTTCAGGCTCTGATACCTTGATCTTTTATGGCTTAATAACTAGTGGTGGTTGCTCCTCTCTCCTATGTGTCTCTTTAGCTTCCCTTATATGAACATCACCTCCTTTCACATTTCCCTCCTTTCAAACTAAATCAAATTCTCGCCCAATCCTTTTAACTAAGCCAATGAACGTCATAACATATAGGTCAAAGGGAGGCATCATATATGCTATTGTCACCTCCAAGAGATTAGGGAATACACCAAGTTTTTGGCTAGCAGGGTTTGGTATAAACCTCTATATATTGACCTATAGGGAATGCACCTAGGTTTTTAGCTAGTAGGGTTTGGTATAAACCTCTATGTATTGATCCCTTATTTTTCATTATCATATGCTCTAAATATGTGTCGTAAAAATAACACAAATTTTGTTTATGACGCCTCACTATGTGCCATAAGTAAAATAGGTCTTTAAGTGTCACTATTTTTGTATTTCCTTTCCTACCTAAAATGGTGTGGGTAGTTACCTATTGTAAATAGAAAACTATAAAATAGGTAATATAGGTACTTTTACCTCTGTAAGAGGTATAATTATAAGATATATATGATATTTCAGTTTAAGACAAACTAGATATGATTATGTCATAAGTGAAATAAGTATGTGAGGTTTTGTAAGACTTCATTTCTACATATTTTAGTGCATATAACTCGTATTGATCTCCAAAATATGTAATAAAATTTTTTACTTGTCTACCCCTATCTTAAATTTTATCCTCATTGAAATATCCCAAGATGTATTCCTCATCCTTTAAATATTGATAAAATTTTTGGGGACCACTCTCTATAATTGTTTTACTATTTTAAAGCATAATATCTAACAAACATTGTCAATCATTGACCTTACCTCCTCTTCCAAACTTTCAAATTTCTAAGGTATGTAAATCCATACTCCTATTATGTTCAAATGTTTTAGTTTCAAAATGGCATATTGTTGAATGTGAATTACGTTGGTGAAACCCAATACTAGTGCTCACCTTTAGAACGAATGTTTCGTGATTAGTAGGAAGAGTTGCCCCTCATTGCCCTCTCCTTTCCTTTCCTTATATAATGTCTTTCTCTAATCTTCTTCTTCAATTCCATCCTACATCTAGAAAATTATGGTGGAAAATAACCCAAATTGCAAAATCCATAATGTTAAACACAGTGTGCCCTAATTTTGAAAATATAAAAAATTTTCGGTAAAATATGTGTAAATTTAAGTATAGAACAATTGGTAGGTTGAAAATTGAGTGTAAGATATTTTAGAGTAGGTTTCAAATGATAGAGAATGAAAATATTATTAAATTTTTAGAGAAGATAAAAGATTTTTATGCTTTCTTCGTTAAACACATGGATAGGGTTTTAAAAATATCAAAGCACGAGCTATAATATGGGCATGTTCTAAGATGTGTTCTATGTTGGGACTTACTCTATATGTCTTTCTTAATAAACATTAGGTAGGGCATAGGTGCATTCTAAGCTGTGTTTTTCTCATAACCAGATTATAT
>JAOQMS010028725.1:0-15053 GCA_027563885.1 Erythroxylum longipes | reverse complement strand
TTGGCTTTCTTTTTCCACATCCTTCTGATCTTTCTTGAAATGAAAGATAATTCATCATCATCTTCACTTGAATCTTGTTCAAATTCACTGGTATCATCATTCTTGACTTCTTTTATCTTTAACGCTTTTGACAAAGAACTTCTATTTCTCTGAGTCTTGTGATTTTTCTGACCAGCCTTTAATGCTATGGATTTGTCTCTTTTAGGTTTATCTTCAGCATCAAGCTCTACTTTATGTATCTTTAAGGAACCAAGCAATTCATCTAGCTTTAGTTTACTCAAGTCCTTGGCTTCTTGTATTGCAGTGACTTTGGGTCTCCATCTTTTTGGCAGACTTCTGAGAATCTTCCTTACATGGTCTTGATTATCGTAGATTCTCCCAAGAGCTTTAAATCCATTAATGATAGTTTGAAATTGTCCAAACATCTGATCAATAGACTCATCTTCTTTCATTTTCAACAGCTCATACTGATGCACAAGAATATTGATCTTGGACTCTTTCACCTGGTTTGTGCCTTCATGTACGATGGATAGAGTGTCCCACATCTCCTTCGTAGTTTCGCATCTATGAACTTTATCGTACTCACTTCTGCTCAAAGAACAACTTAAAAAGAACTTGGCCCTTGAATTTAGTTGAAATATGGCTTTGTGATCAGCTGACCATCTGTTATGAGGAATGTTATTTCCTTCATCATCCATTGGTTCGTGCGGTCTATTCTTGATGATATCTCAAAGATCAATGTGTGTGGATTCTATGAAGAGTCACATCCTGTCCTTCTAATAATGATAATCTTCACCATTGAACGCAGGAGGTCTAGTGAAGGAGGCACCTTCAGCTATAAAAACATGTGATTCAGCCATGGATCTTTGTCCTCACTTTGTAAAGGTGGTTTTTGGAAACCCAGCTCTGATACCAATTGAAGTAAATCACATGTTAATATAGAAATTATGTAGAATATATGATATACACAAGAAGGGGGGTTGAATTGTATATTCTTTTCGCGAATACGAAATCTTTAATTTTTCTTGATAAGAACTTCTTTAACTTGTTAAAAGACTATCACAAACATTATATGAAAATTGTTACGTAGATAAATCGTAAATAACTTCTATATACTTGTTTAAGAACAAATAGAATGAGTTGAGAGATAGAAGTTAGACACTACGATTTTATACTGGTTTACCCCAAACCGTGGGCTACATCCAGTCCTCAGAATTCTTCAGAGTTTTCACTATACTTCAACAAATGTACAAGTATTCTTTCTTCCCTCTAGAGCCTCTTCAGGTCTCTCACACCAAGTATTCTTTCAGCTATCTTAGCCTCTCCAGGCTCTTAGCCTTTCCTTTCTCTCACTAGAAAGGTATCGTGAGCAATTGTTACAATAATGTTTAGCTCTCCAGTATCACACTATAGAAATTTTCTTTTCTAAGTATACACTTGAACGCTCAAAGATGTAAGATCAAAAGTTTTCCGAAAGGTTGAAAAGTTGTTAAGTTATAAAAAAAATTATTCAATCTTCGATTACAACTAGTATTTATAGTCTAAGTCACCAACTGCTTCTTGATTCTTGATAACTGCTTCCTGAGTCTTGATAACCGCTTCTTGAATCTTGATAACCGTTATTTAATTGAGTTCTGTAACTAACTCCAACTAACTAACTGTTTGACGTACTAGCGTATCTTCTGCCTTGTATCGTCTGTGTTTTTCTTCTGTGTTTTGCTTTCTTCTATGTTCTGCTTCTTTCTGTGTTTTTCTTTTGTGTTTTGCTTTCTTCTGTGTTTTTCTTCTGTGTTTTGCTTTCTTCTGTGTTCTGCTTCCTTCTGTGTTTTTCTTCTGTGTTTTGCTTCCTTCTGTGTTCTGCTTCCTTTTGTGTTCTGCTTCTGTGTTTTGCTTTCTTCTGTGTTCTGCTTCCTTCTGTGCTTTTCTTCTGTGTTTTGCTTTCTTCTGTGCTTTTCTTCTGTGTTTTGTTTCTTCTGTGTTTTGCTTCTTCTGTATCTTTACTTCTTCTGTGTTTTGCTTCATCTATGTTTTGCTTCTTCTATATCTTCTGCTTCTTCTGTACTTGTTCTGTAGCTTCTACTTCTTCTGTACGTTCTACTTCTTCTGTGTCTTTGCACTTTTTCTATATCTTCTTATGTGTTTTGTACTTCTACACACTTAACACACTCATCAAACTAGTCCATTTATTTCTAACATTATTATTGTTTCATTGTCATCAAAATTAATCATCGTAAAGTCCCCCTGGCTTAACAGTTGAGATGATCAATTTCGAAAATGGTTTAAAGGATACAATAGGATAAAGATCAAGCTTCAAAATAAGATATGAATTGATTTTTTGGTTTATTATGATTTGTGTTAATCATTTTATAGATTAAAGAGATCTTGGTTTTCTAGAAATCAAAGTTTACGAAAAAAATTTCGTAATTATTCTGTTGCAGCCTAGATTGGATCCTAGTCCGATTTCCCAGCATAAAGATCCTCCTTGTTGGGTGTAAGGTTCAATATCTGAATGTCTTATATCACTAAAGACGATGGCAGTGTCTCTAAGTGATTATAATAGTTTTCAAATGACTCCTTGGTAAAGGCATTATAAGCAATTATATTTCTCAGGGATTGAAGTTTTGCAGTTAAGTTAAAAGGAACACATTCATATTAGTTTTCTTTTTAGGAGAATTTAGTAGCTCCACTCTCAACCTTATGCTTAATCTATATCCTTATCTTCTCCCTTAGTTTTAAGATATGGACCATGGTTTAGAATGAACTTATTTTGGGCTGAATGCTCGATAAGCTTTTCTCCCTCAGTTTTAGGATATATGACTAATTATTATCTACGTATTAAAGTCTATATAACTGCTTTAACCTGATTCTAATAAAAATTTATATTAAAAACTTATAATTTTCAATATTTTTCATATTAAAAATAATTTTAAGTAATTTCAAATTATATATAAATCATGAGAATATATATATTTTTACCCTAAATAATATAAACAAACATGTCATACTTTAAATTAGAGTTTACCATAATTAAAAAATAGAACTAACGATGGAAATAAACAAACTATAAATCTTTTAAAACTAGCAATCCATTAAAAAATATTATTCCATCCATTTATAAAAACTATACCGGAATAATTAATGTTTCCTAAAAATTCTTTTAATCATTCATCAGTATTTGTAAATATAAAAAAGTAAAATAATATCTTATGGTCAAAATTTTATAAAAAAGGGACATGTACTTAATATTTTAAACCAACCCTAAAAGTTTTAAGTAAGGGTGAAATTTGTGATTGAGTATTATGAAAAAATAGAATATATATATATCGCATGCTAATAGTCCTTGGAATATACCTTTAGATGGTCTTAGTCTAGGAATATCTTGCTGGGCTACTGGTCTAAGGATGCTTCTCTGAATATAGATTGGTATGTATCCCAAATGCGTGACTCCTAAAAGTTGTTGCATGTGAAGTGGAAGCAAATACACCAACCTTTGGCCTCTTATGTAGGGATAACCTATAGGCCTCCTAGGTGGTTATAGGAGGCATATCCTTATTGTAATACTATATCCTGAAGATAAACAAAATATGAATTAGTAATCAAAGAATAACTTGTATCATCACATACATATGAATATTGAATTTAGTGCAATATGCATGAAATAGAATAAAATGTGTTAATCAATACTATAAAATTCTCATATTCATGTTCCATTCATTCATGCTTGATGTAACTGTCACTAGTGTCCAATAATTTGAAAAATATGAAACTAAGTCAATTAAATGCTTCCTCACTAAAGTAATGTAAATTTTCATATTTTTTGAACTATTTACATAGAATATGTATAAATGCGTAGAGGAAAGTGGCAAATTATCTCATATAAGAACTAGTAAATTATGAAATTTCTTTGTACTCTTAGTCTGACCTTGAAACTTAGCCAACCAACACATCAAATAAATAGTACTAGAGTAGTCAATGTAATTCACTCAAACCATCTTTGACCATAAATATCATAAATATTAAAATTAAAAATGTAGTAAGAAAAATACTTAATGACATGTAAAAGTTGATGAATTGTGAAACTAACACTAAACTGCATAAAATGGGGTTGGAGAGGGCATAGGGGATTAGAAATCTTTCTAAAAGACTTTCTAGAGATAAGGGCAATTTGGAAAATACATAGAGTGTTGAAAAAACATGAGGAGGACACAAGGTTGACACAAGAATATATTAATTGAATTAAATATAGGAAAAGAAACAAAAACGTTAGAGTTGAAACATGGGTAAACACAGCAGGGATGTAAGGGCTGTGTTAAAGTTTGGTCAATTATATTTCTTTTTAATACCTAAATATAGGTATTACATGAATTCATATAAAAGGATTTCTCAATCTCAATTGCATGAATCATACATGAAATAATACTTTGGCAATTTTAATTTAAGAATAATTAAGAACACATAATTGAATCTCAATGAAACTAAATAATGAATTAAGTTAAAATAAAATTGCTATAAGGTCTATCATAGGGTTCATCTAATCCAAATACAAAAAAAAGTTTAGCTCATAATCATAAGATCAAGACCAAAGGACCTACAAACCCCCCTTTTTACTCCTTCATTTTCTATTTGTTTTATCCATTTAAAGTTCAAATTTAGGGTTTTTAGAATGGACATAGTCATTCACACGACCATGTGCATAACTGTGTTCCTCAATCTTTCTTTAATCTTTAAAAATACAAAAGAAATGTGAGATAAGTGTGTCCTAGAGAGCTACATAAGCAACCACACATGTCCAATGTTATTAACTTCCATCTAATGCCGGTGAAATTGATTGATAGGTTTTATCAATTTTAAAAATACCGCAAGTGCATGATGTACCTATAGCTAACATGTGTAACTACGGGTCAATCTCATAAAGACTATAAGTACTAGTAATTACCAATTTTCTATTATCTAACCTATGAATTAGATTTGGATTTTAATTAAAAATTAACTAAACAAATAAAATAAGAATTAAAACAATAATGAACGTAGAATAAGAAAAATACTAAGAAGATGCCAATATCAAATAATAGTGTATAGGTAATGAATCTACCTAAGAATCCTTTATATAATAACCCTTTATTATGCAATTATATTATTAATTATTGGACCGTGGAAATTCTTATCAGATATATTATAAAAAGAATAAAACACATAATTGAATGGTAATAAATCAATAAATAAAATTGCATTGAATAAAAGATCAAATCATATTGTTATCCTGACTTAGGATTCATCTCACCTAGACACTAAACAAGTTTAGTTCCTATCCATAAAAAATGAAATCAATGACAAACATGTAGAAGAAAAACTAGAAAACAAAGAAATCATAATTCTAAATCTCTCTTTTCTTCTAATAAATCTTTTTATAGTTTTGGATTAGATGATGCTCTCGATTGGATCTCTTGAGGTTATATTCATGTTTTAATGTTCCCTTAAGTAGAAATGTCACCTCTCTATGTCTCTCAAGATTTAAAATTGTT
Organism: Erythroxylum longipes; assembly: GCA_027563885.1. NCBI lineage: Eukaryota > Viridiplantae > Streptophyta > Magnoliopsida > Malpighiales > Erythroxylaceae > Erythroxylum > Erythroxylum longipes. The sequence continues at coordinate 9,531 of JAOQMS010028725.1, read as the reverse complement.
TAAAAATTTGGCTCTTTTTTGTTTTGTCTCTGTTAACGTCCTTTTATGGTAAAACCTAGGAATTTTGGGATATAGTCGGTCACTTACATAGCTGTTTAGGTGAGCGTAAAGCTCCAAAAACACATGCAATTAGAACTTTACACATTGACAAAGAATTGACAGGCACATACATGACTGTGTATCTCTAAGTTGCTTTAAATCTCTGTTTTGTACTATGATTTAATCCAAATTCTTCTTCTTTTAGCCCAAAAAGGCAATTATCACCTACAAACACACTTAAAGCGAATTAAGTGCCAAAAATACTTAAAACTATTGAATAACAAAAGAATCACATTAAATATGGGTATATAAATATAGTCAACTAATCATTTATCAACATCCTCACATTTAAGCTTTTGCTTATCCTCAAGCAAATCATAATCTAAATCATTAATCTTACAAACATTCATCCTTTATAAACTTCAAAACATCCATCCATACTCTAAATCATCATATCATATTATTCAAATTTACATACAATTAGAATCAAGTCCTAAAACTAACCTTCATAAGTCAATATCAATAATAATTATGTCAATAATCTTTTTGAAATCAAAAGCACAAATTTTTACACCCTCACCAAGGTTTCACTCAATACACTTAAGTGTTTATGGTAAAAAGTATAAGAATTATCTAATCAATACATTGAATATTTATTAACCATAAGCTTGAAATATTATCATATTTTCAACACTTGTAAGTAAACTAGAAACAAAATCAAAAGGTCTTTATAAGGGTTTCATAGGGCTTAGGTAAGGTATGATTGGGATAATCAAAGGGTTACTAAAATTAATGGGAATTTAGTCAAAAAATTATAAGAAACTTATTCTTTCACACTATAGTTCCTTCACATTATAAATCCATTGGTATGATAACTTTAACACAAAATTTTCAATTTATTTTTTTGACATATAACAACAATTATAAAATATTGGATCTTTAAAATTTTCAAGTTTCAAGCAATTAAGTAATTGTAATAGCCTTTAGGTAATAAAAAGACTTTAAGAAAGATTAGATATAGGTTAATAATGAGGTTATATTCAATGAAAAAGATTAAGGCTTAAAATTTGTTACTCTTAGCGAATAAAATATGGTAGCGTAATTTAAGAAACTAGGCTAACAAATGTTGAGTCTAAATGCTTTTATCATTTTAATGCTTATAATTTAACATATGCGATCTCAATATGAATAATAAAAGCAAGTTTTAGAAATATCTAACTATATATGATAACACACATGAAACAATAAAAGAGTTTTAAAAGTTATGTAATTGCTCTTAGGCTAAAATGTTCACAAAAGAAAAATTAGGATCTTATGTATGTAAATAACATGAAATTTTCATTCAAATTGATTATTTCAATGAATATTAATAATCTAATGTAAAAAATCTAGTTTACTATAACCTTCATCCTTTTGCATACTAATTCAAATTAATAATCAATAATGAAATAAATTATTTATAGACATATTTTAACTAATTTAAAAGATCAGTTAATAAGAGTTATTGACAAAGATTATAATAAGCTTAAGAAATTTATAATCCCCTTTTCAACACTTAAAATTGTATATTGTCCCCAGTGTACATAATATAAGCACATATGAATAAAAAGTTTAAAAGTAGACAAATTTGGTGCTTCTCTAAATAATAAGAATTTTAGAATTCTAATTATGATGAGGTTCCATCTGATATGAGACACAATCATCCTTGCAGAATATAAATAAAAAGGTATAAAAAGATAAAATAAAATGAAAATAATGAATATAACTAAGAAACATAGAAATAAAATAACATAAAATGAAATTGAATAAAGTCCTATGCTAACATAAAAATTGGAAAGAAAATGTCAATGAAACCTATCCTAATTTTTGGGTTGCCTACCAAGTAGCGCTTGTTTAACATCACTAGCTCGATATAACCTATATATTTACCATCAATCTGGGTCTATAATTAGTGGTTTGCTTCCACCTATTTCTCCATGTAGCAGTTTCGAAACCTGTGAATAAGTCATATGTTGTAAGATAATAATAAGGACGTAATGTATTAAATTAATAACTCAAATTTGCTCACATTAATGCCCTTTTTGATAAAAAACTGTTAATAAAATAAGGAATAATAAAACTCCTTGAATTTTCAGTTTTCTTAAACTATTTTTCCTTTGGGAAGTGGGTACCCTCCTTATTCAAGGTGACTACTAATGATTCATCAGTAGTTTTCTCAATTGGTTCCTCCTCTTGTTCTTCCTTAACCAACTTTGTCCACTCTTCTACATTTTCTTCTTAGACAAAGGCTTCCTTCTCTTCTTCTTCTTCATTTATCTTTACTTCCACTCCTCGACAGAGGCTTCCTCTTCTTTTTCTTCTTCCTCTATTTCCTCTAGCATTTGTTCATCCTTCTCTTTTAAAGCAACAATTACCCCCTCGGCTTCTTAGAATGCAACTTCATTAATGAAATCGACCTTCGTCCCTTCTTCACTTTAAAGCATTAATAAGCTCAATTAATATGCTCAATATATTGAAGTGAAGAAAATCTCTCTTCGAATTCTCATTGGCTAATTGCACTTTTCGCAAGGTATTTCATTATTATACCTATAAGTCGCTCTTTTTGCTGTTGTTGTAAATATTTAGTTAAAGCATAATCAATCTATCCATAAACATATGGGTGACTAAACTTTGAATATGTATTCTTATAGGTTGTACTTTGAGCCTTATTTTGCATACTTGGTTGCTCCCATATATAATTTGGTGTTTAACATTTAGGATTGTAATGATTACTCCCATAAATGTCACAATATTGCATGGATATCTGCTGAACCTCCACAAACATGTCACTGTAGCTCTCTTTCCAAAATTGTGATGTTGCCATAGGCGATGGCATATGATAACTCCCATGAAAATAATGTTTGCTCCATCATTTGATTATAGGTTGAGGTTGCAGCGATGAATCTCAAATCTTAACAATAAGCCACAAACTCAAAGCGTAAAGAAGTTCAAAAGATAAATAAATGAATAATTAAAATTAAATTAAAATAAAATAAATAAAAATAATGGTTAGATTAATTAAATCTAGGCTTTCCTAATATTACTAGTCCCCAAAAATGGCGCTAAAAACTTGATTGATAGGTTTTATCAACACTAAAAATACACAAGTGCACGGTGTAGCTGTAACTAAGATAGGCAAGTACATGTTAATCCCACAAAAACTATAAGTACTAGTAATTACCCTTTTTCTATTATCTAACCTATGAATCATATTGTGGATTTTGATTAAAAAATTAACTAAAAATAAAATAAGAATAAAAACAATACTAAATGCAAAATAAGGAAAATACTAAGAAGATGTCAATATCAAATAATAATGTTTAGGTAATGAATCCCCTTAAGAATCCTTTAAATAACAACCTTTATTATGCAAATATATTATTGATTATTAGACCGTGGAAATTCCTATCTTATGTTAATATCTTTCTCAAGACTATTAGCAACTAATCCATCAGTTCATTAATATAAATCTTTTTAGTTTAAACCACCCATAGGATTGCGTTATCGATTTATGAATTTTCTATTCGGTTTGAACCTAATCCAGAAAATTTATGTCAACCTATCTCTAGGTTTGCATACAAATCCTTCCAATTATGGTATATTTATTTATACAAGATGATTTCTTAATCTTAATCATACAAAATTAAATCATGCATTAATATTTTGGATATACTAGAATAAGAATAAAACACATAATTGAATCGCAATAAATCAATCAATAAAATTGCATTGAATAAAAGATCAAATCATATTATTATCCTGACTTAAGGTTTACCACACCTAGTTACTTAACAAGTTTAGTTCGTATCCATTGCAAATGAAATCAATGACAAATATGCAAAAGAAAAATAAGAAAACAAAGAAATCATAATTCTGAATGTCCCTTTTTCTTCTAATAAATCTTCTTGCAATTTTGGATTAGATGAAGGACTCTATTAAATCTCTTGATGTTATATTAATGTTTTCCTTATCACTTGATCAAAACTGTTGCTTCTCTATGTCTCTTATGACTTAAAACTGTTTAAAATTTTAGTTTTTTCACCCCCGTTCACATCCTTTTATAGTAAAAACTAAAGTTTCTGCAACTCTTACAACACCAAAAATGTAATATCCCATTTTCCATGCTAGGGTTAGGACATAGGATCCTAGACCAATGTACTTGAGAAATAGCATAGAGAATACGTGAGGTGCAATGCATTCATATGCATACAATGAGCATACATATGTGAATATTGGTTGTACACATTGCAAATACTATATATGCACTCTTTTGACATTTTTTGGGGTATGAATGATTTAAAATGGTTATGACATGAATTATGAATTCACATGTCTTGAATTTTGGTTTGATGGTTTTAATTATGAATTTCGAAATTATTTGTTACAATTGAGAGATTTAGGAATTTTTGTGTATTTTTGGACTAGGAAAAATACTAAGTAGCAAGACAAATTGACAAATGGTAATAGAAATAAGTGATAATTGAAAATAGAAATGAATAACATGTGGAATTAGGATTTATTGACAAATAACTTGGAGATTTAATTACAATTGGCTTAAAAATTGGGTGACAAATGGACTGATTATTAAGAATCATATGGTAGCTTAATTACATATCCAAGTAGTATAAATCTTTAAGTGGTAAGTGTCATAACATGTGTCATGATACTCACCAAGTATTACTTACCACATGTTTAACCCATCCCACGATATTTGCATATTGAAAGACCATCTTTATCTTTGTCTTTCACTTTTGCTACATGCTCTTGTTTTCTTCTTCTTTCTCTCTCCATCTCATGACCATTTCACTCTCACCCTCACCACGTTAAGCTTTGCTATCATCCAACACCTTGCTACTTTAACAAAATTCGATTGTCATCAACTTGCTACTAGAAAACCTAGCCTATTCTACCTTGAAAGATGATGATCGTGTAAGTGGATGAGCTAGGGTTAATTGAAGATTTGAGAAGGGTTTTGAGCTAAACAAGTAAGTTAACCATTGTTCCTCATGGTTTGTTTTAAATAGAAACATTTATGATGATAGTTTAGGGGTAGAATGATGATGATAATGGTGTTGAAAGAGTACTGTAATATTGATGAACTAATGTATACGCTGATGTCCTATTTTTATGTATAGGATGAACAATGATTTATGATTTGTTTTATAGATGTTTTTGAGTTATAATGGAGGAGATTTTGATGAGGAAATAAAGTAGAAATAATGAACTATGTATAAGATGTGTTATATGTAACATGAAAGAGTTAAAATATAGGAAAAAAAAGGAAGAAGTTAGCTAGGATTTTTTGCATTACATAACCCACGATCGCGGGAATGCCTTCGTGATCATGGGAAATGAAAGGAAAGGGCTGGAAATTATCAGATGAATTAACCCACAATTGTGAGAAGTCCTCCACGATCGTGGGAAAGGCCATAAATGTGAGTTATTCTCTTTTGATTGATGTTTGAACCAACTAATTCTAAGGTACTTTCCTATGGTGTATTTAGACTTGATTAAGGCTTGAAATGAACCTAGTTTGATGCTTGAATAGTTGTTTAAAGTGCTTGATATGTTTAAGTTGATAATTGAGGTTATAGCTTAAGAATAGATTGTTGATATAAGTGTTTCAAAGGATATAAGAAATGTACATTAGGTATAATGAATGAGAACTCCGATATTGTGTGATTATAATGTTAGAAAAAGGATTGGAGAATATATGATTGATAAATTAGAATAATCAAGTGTTCTTGATGTATAAATCTAAATGTAAACTAGACTTATATAAGTTATAATGGTTTGAATGATCAAGACTTATGATTAAGGATACATACCCAGGAAAGTCATTGAGCATGCATTATACATAACACATATACATATGTGTATGATGGAACACTTATGTGATTAAGCAAATTAGTAATGTGTATATATGTGTGTATTGCATGGTTTAAAATTGAACACCAGCATTTAGACATTGTCGGTTTGTCGAGGCAATAACTATCTGGAGTTTACTGTGAGTAACCTAGATGTTTCTCACTAGGATTGATTGTATGTGCTTAAATTTTAATTATTGAACTGATATTTATGTTAATGTGATAATTCAGGACATTGATGGTCTAAGGAGTTTAATAATTGAGATTGCATTGGAAGTGTTCATAATTGAATATGAATTGGGAAAAATAAATGTACTTAACAAATATGTTGAATGTTGGACTTAGGTCTGATGAAAATTTAAAAGTGACTTATATGATGGATGAAAGTGATTGATTGCATATAATGTGAAATGATGCATCTCATTACATTGAAATGCATGATTAGATAAAGGAAGTTGTGATCGAAGTAGCTAGTAAAAAAGAACTTAAAGCTCATAAAATGTGTATAAAGTGAGCTCAGTATTAAAATGAACCCGGTATCCACAACAAATATGAGACAATTATTAATGAGCCCGGTATCTATAATAGATATGGGACAGTTAAAAAGGTACTTGGTCATAACAAAGTAACAACAAAAATGAAATCATATGTGCATTTGCATATACATCCTTACGTGTGTCTTACGACTAAATAGAAATGAATAAGTGAACTATTTGATATATACTGGAAAATAAATGAGTATATGTTATGTTATAAAATGTGAATTGACATATTGTTCTAAAATGAAATATGACGTGTTATTCAGTATTTGTTATGTGATTTGATTGTAAATCAAATTTTGAACTATCTTTATGGTTTGATATGGGTGAGCGCATCGAGGATGGTTTGCTCACTGAGTTTACAAAACTCATCAAAATATCAATGTTGATTTTTAGGTACGACAGAGGAGACTTAGCTTCTAAGACATTCTAGAAGAAGTCTAGTGTTGTGTTTTTGGGAATATAATGGCTCAAAGGTTAGTCATTTGATACTAAAGAGTTTAGGTAGAGTACTTTGTATAGCTCTTTATTCATGTAAAATGTTGTAAAAAAGTAGTAAACTCTTTTGATATTGTATATATGGATTTTGTAGTGAAATGCTACAATGTAAACTATGTTTTATAAATGAAATGAGGAATTTAACTTTTGAAAAATTGTTTATTTGTATGATTCCATATAAGTGAATTTGACTGCTCTAACATGCTGCTTTCATCAAGGCATGTGCTCGAATGTCCTCGAGATGTGCGGGCACGTGTTTAGTGTAAGTGGGATGTTACTGGATTTAGTATCAGAGAATAGTTTGGCATCCATAGGGACATATATAGACATTTAGACATAATATATAGTGAGAGACTTGGATAGTAATCATAATAACTGTTTATTGTAGGTCATCCACTATAGGTGATCAAATTGGAGAGTCAGCTGACCTAGAGTCTGTAGGAGCCAATAGAGAGTCTCCAGTACCTCGATTTGATCAAATGCCTCTGAGAATCCCTGAGAGGAAAGAAAGGAGTCATGATAAACTTAGAAAGTAGGGGGATATGTACTTCTAAAGAAGTCCAAACCCTGCTAAGGCAGAAGGATGGTTAGAGTTAACAGAAAGAGTATTTAATCAGATACACTATGAGTCGGATGAAAGGTTTGACTACACAGTTTCTTTACTACAAGGTCCAGCTTACCAATGGTGGAAGACTGTCCCCGACAGTACCACCAGGCCTTGTAATTTAAAATGGGAAGACTTTTTGAAAGTCTTTAAGTAGAATTACATGCTGAAGATCTATCTGGATGGGAAGATGAAAGAGTTCCTAGATCTGAAACAAGGCAATCTCACAGTAGTGGAGTATAAGATACGATTTAATGAGCTGATGGGATATGCTACTGCCTTGATTCCAATTGAGAAAGACAAGTGTAGACAATTTAATTATGGGTTGAATATAGAGATAAGGATGAGGTTAGCCATCACTAATTTAGGTATTTTTATCGAATTGACAGCTGCCTCAATCAGAATAAAACAGTTGTTAAAAGATGGACAAAGGAATACAGATAAGAGTTTATAATGAAGAGACCTAAGGAGTCTCAAAATGATTCTAGCAGAAGATATAGTAAACACTAAAATAGATCGTTTCGACCATCGATTAGATGGAGACAGTCAGGGTTTAGATCGAGAGTCTATTTTGTACAAGCTGGCAATAGTAGAGGGACATTATTTGGGCAGATGCTTAACTGTGAACACTGTGGGAAGAAACATAGTGGAGAATGTTGGAAGTTATAGGGAGCTTGGCTTTGTTGTGGCTCCTTTGAACACCAGATTAGAGATTGTCTCGCAGTTTATAGAGAACAATTTGGAGTGAGAGGAGGAGTGGTAACTGAAATGACTATCCAGCAGAGCAGAGCTAGTGGATCTGGATAGAGAGGCAGAGGTAGAGGTAGATGAGTTCAGTTGGTCCTACTATCAAGACTGAGGTGCAGAGTAATCAGCCACAGATTCAAGCCAGGATCTATGTCATCACCATACAGGAGGCTCAGAACTCCCCAGATGTAGTAGTAGGTGTGTTAAATGCCTTTAATTTTGAAGCATTTGCATTGGTAGATCCAAGATCTATGCATTAATTTATCTCACCGCATCTGCCATCTAAAATACATTGTGATAAAGAGTTATTGGAATATGGCTTAGAAGTGAGTACACCAGTGGGTAGTACTAAATTCATTGGTGAAGTTTATAAAGGATGTATAATTCATGTTGATCAGGTATAATTGTAAGCAAATCTGATAGTATTGTAGTGAAAGAGAAAGATCTTATCTTAGGTATGGGTTGGTTGTTGCTCATAGGGCTGTAATGAACTACTATACTAAGGAGGTAATTATTTAATCTCCTAATCAGCCGAGAGCAATATTTTTAGGTGTTAGTTAAGCAGTACTGGCTAGATTGATCTCATCAATGAGTGTTTTGAGATTGATTTAAGGTAGATGTGAGGCTTACCTAGCCTATGTCGTTGATACCTGTACTGAGCAGATAGTGCAGGATATTCCTGTTGTTAAAGATTTCCTAAATGTGTATCCTGCTAAATTATCTGGTTTAGCCCCAAATAGGGAGACATAGTTTGTTATTGACCTTATTCCAGGTACTGCTCCTATATCTATTCCTCTACATAGGATAACACTTGTAGAAATTATGATTAAGGATATATACCTGGGAAAGTCATTAAACATGCATTTTACATAACACATATACATATGTGTATGATTGAATACTTATGTGATTGAGCAAATTAGTAATGTGTATATATGTCCGCCCCCTGAAATTTTTTTTCATTAACTTAAGCCTAATAGCTTATGGAATAAATGCATGAGAAGGAATTGAGGGCATTTTCGGTATATGGCTTAAATGACAAGGGTAAAGTGGACTTTTAGGTAAGGTATGGTGGACATGTCTTGGAGCAGATGGTAGCGTGAATGGGAGTGAAAGAACATAAGAGAAGCTTCGGATGAGAGTGGAAAGAGGAGAGTTGTGAGATAAGTTGCAAATTCTGTAAAGCTTAAGAGAGAAT
>JAOQMS010028714.1:0-15054 GCA_027563885.1 Erythroxylum longipes | reverse complement strand
TGTAACAAATGGTTATAAAACAAAGTGGAATGTTTTGATTACCGAATTGCTGTACTTTATGTTTGTGGTTTTAAAAACTTTGACTGTTTAGTGATGTGGCACACCACCCTCGCGGGGCGCGGATTCGGATATCACTATCGATATCGGGTTCGGGTCCAGCAAGAGTGGGGTGTTACACAATAACTTAAGTGTTCTTTATCTTGATGGTCTTTTCAACAATGTAACAGACGAATTGCTAGAATCATTGGGAGAATTTCACAAACTTAAGATCCTTTCTCTGGAGAGCAACAATTTAACAGGAGCAATGTTCCGTCATCCAAGTACGTACATAAATTAAGTGACAAATAATAATAAAATTTAATGTCCAAAATATATGTACGTATTATATGCATTGCATTATAACTTTCACAGGATACAGTTTGATAGAGTTGTTCCTGTACAATTGTTCTCTGGATGAAAACTTCCTCCAAAGCCTTAAGTTACTGCCTTCACTTAAGGTGTTAAACATTCAAGAATTACAAACCGGTCTTCCAACAACACAAGGTTAATTACCAACTTTTCAACTTCCATAGAATAACGAGCTTTTAGTTTTCGGTTAGTTCAAGTGAAGAAATTATGTAGCCTATTCTTTATTATCAGATAAACCATATTAAAATTACTTAACATATTTTATAATTATTTTTGAAATGCAAACATGCATTTAGAGTCATACGCAGATTGTTAATCAATAAAATAAATAGTTTCTATTGATATTTTAGTATTTTTATAAAATTAATAAATCGAAATAAAATATATAATTTACCTATTCTCCTTAACAAAATAGTTTAAAACAAATTTTAACTACTGATGAAACATATGGAAATAATAATATTAATTACAAAGAATTTTTTAAATAACAGAATTTTTATATAATCTATCTTTTTAAAATTTATATTTAAAAAGCACTTTAAAATAAAAGAATATAGTAATAAATAAATAAATGAGATCAAATTGTATTTTATTTACCTAATTTTATTTCTTTTATTATCTTAGGTTTTCCTCATCTGAAGAATTTGGAGCAATTGGACTTGAGGAACTCTGCTCTAAATAATAAGATTGTGCAAAGTATCGGAAATCTATCATCACTTCAATACTTAAACATGGCGTATTGTGGAATAAGTGGCCATATAACCCATAGTAAGTTCCTGATAATACATCTTTGACAATAGCATATTATAATCGATTAAGTTATAATCTTTTGGAGTCCCTTAGTTTAAGTTATAATCGTTTCAACAATAGTATATTATCATTTCTGGGTATGCTTTCTCTCAAAAATTTGGATCTGGACTATACTGCTATAAATGGATCAATAAATGTGACAAGTTAGAGAAATACGATATTTTGTTGTCTAAAATTGAATCCACTAAGTTACTTCAAGGAGCTGTATTTAAGTAAAAACGAGACTTTCCTTATTAAGTTTGAAGCTATTGATATATTAACATGGTCAATAAACTTTTGATAAATCTCTCTCTCTTGTTCTTTAGAATTGAATGCTTTAAATCATTTGGAGGAGCTGGATTTAAGTGGAAATGAAATAATCAAATTTGAGTCTTCCAAAGGTAGTGCTTCAACAAAAGAATATTTTAAATACTCAATAATATATTTATTTAATCTTAATTTTTAATATCAAATCAATGATTACAATAAAACAGGCACAAAAAGTTTTAGCAACTTAGTTGCTCTTTACTTTGATGGTCTTGTCAACAATGTAACGGACGAATTGTTAGAGTCATTGAAAGAATTCCATAATCTTAAGAACCTTTTTCTGGAGAGCAACAATTTAATAGGAGCAATATTTCGTCATCGAAGTACGTACGTAAATTATGTAAAAAATAACAATAAAATTTAATGTCCAAAATATATGTACGTATTATATGCATTGCATTATAGCTTTCACATGATACAGTTTGATAGAGTTGTCCCTGGACGATTGTTCTCTGGATGAAAACTTCCTCCAAAGTCTTGAGTTACTGCCTTCACTTAAGGTGTTGTATACGTCAAACATACAGATCGGTCTTTCAACATCTCAAAGTGAATTACCAACTTTTCAACTTCCACGGAATAACGAGCTTTTAGTTTTCGGTTAGTTCAAGTGAAGAAATTATTTAGTCTATTATTTATTATCAGATATAATGTATTAAAATCACTTAGCAGGTTTTATAATTATTTTTAAATGCAAACTTACATATAGAGTCATATGTAGATTGTTAATCAATAAAATAAATAATTTCTAGTGATATTTTTAGTATTTTTATACAATTAATATATCAAAATAAAAATATATAATTTACCTATTCTCCTTATAACAAAATAGTTTAAAATAAATTTTAACTATGGATGAAATATATGAAAATAATAATATTAATTACTAGGAATTTTTTTAAATAACAAAATTTTTATATAATCCATCTTTCTAAAATTTATGTTTAAAAAACACTTTAAAATAAAAGAATATAGTAATAAATAAATAAATAAATGAGGTATCTATTTACCAAATTTTATTTCTTTTATCATCTTAGGTTTTCCTCGTATGAAGAATTTGGAACGACTGGAGTTATATAACTCTGCTCTCGATAATACGATTATGCCGAGTATCAGAAATCTATCATCACTTCAATACTTAAACTTGACGTATTGTGGACTAAGTGGCCATATAGCCCAGAGTAAGTTCCTGAGAATACATCTTTGACAATAGCATATTATAATCATTTAAGTTATAATCTTTTGGAGTCCCTTAGTTTAAGTTATAATCGTTTCAACAATAGCATATTATCATCTCTGGATGTGTTTTCTCTCAAAAACTTGGATTTGGGCTACAATGCTATAAATGGATCAATAAATGTGACAGGTTACAAAAATACAATATTTTGTTGTCTAAAATTGGATCCACTAAATTACTTCAAAGAGCTATATTTTAGTAGAAACGAGGCTTTTCTTATTAAATTTGAAGCTGATGATATATTAACATGATCAATAAACTTTTGATAAATCTCTAATGATTATAACATTTTTTACAATGTTGCAGGCTTATGTGCTTTGAAAGATCTTCAAGAGTTAGACATGAGTGACAATGATCTTATTGGAACCTTGCCTCACTGCATGAAAAATTTGACATCTCTTCAAAAATTAGATCTTTTTTTGAATAATTTAAGTGGAGACATCGACTCCTTACCACTTAAAAGTTTGATATTCCTTGAAAGTCTACACATTTCGAATAACCATTTCCAAATTCCATTATCTTTTAGCCCTTTTTTTAATCATTCAAAACTCAAGTCTTTTGATGCTTCAAAAAATGAAGTATACAGTAGAAGAGAGATGCATAATTTGATTATGAAGTTTCAATTACAGAGCCTCTCATTATCTTGTTGTGGAAATGGTGAATCATTCCCACAATTCCTTTATCATCAACATGACCTTCAAAATATTGATATTTCTCATGTTAGAATGAAAGGGAGATTTCCACATTAGTTGCTGCAGAACAACACAAATTTGGAGTCTTTATATTTAAAGAATACGTCTCTTTTAGAACTTTTGGAGTTGCCAATTCAATCTCATATGAATTTGCAAAGTTTAGATATTTCTGACAATAAATTATTTGGACGAATACCATCAGAAATTGGAGCTTGCTTTCCTGGATTAACGTCTTTGAACATGTCTAGTAACAATTTCAGTGGCAGCATACCTTCCTCGTTGGGCAACATGAATAGATTGGATAGTTTGGACTTATCCAACAATAAACTGTCAGGTAAACTATCAGATCTCTTGATAAAAGGTTGTCAGACATTGTCTATACTTAAGCTGTCAAACAACAAGTTGCAAGGTCAAATGTTCCCAGAAAATGCCCCCTTAACAAGTTTGTCGGGGTTGCAATTAGATGGCAACCAATTTACAGGAACTATCCCTAATAGCTTGTCTAAAAGTTCCTCCTTGGCTGTATTGGATGTGAACCATAATAATCTCTCTGGTGGAATACCTCAGTGGATCACAAATATGACTAATCTTGAAGTTTTAGACCTCTCACACAACAAACTTGATGGAATTCTACTGCCAAACTTGTTTCCTCCGTCTATATCACAAGTTTACTTGTCAAATAATAGGCTGCAAGAATCAATGGTCAGTGAATTTAATTGCGCGAAGATGGTGGTCATTGATCTCAGTCAAAATAATTTGACTGGTGGTATTCCGAAGTGGCTTGGCAAATGCTCATATTTAGGATATCTTTTGTTGAAGGGTAATAACTTTGAAAGGGAGATTCCGAAACAATTATGCAAGTTGAAAAAGTTAAGTCTTTTTGATCTTTCTTCTAATTATCTATGTGGTCTTATTCTTTCCTGTCTAAGGATAAGTGTTAATAATATCTCCTTCAACGGAGATAAAAGTTCATGCACCTCTAATTTATATGCTACCTGTCGTGTTCCAATACCTTCAGAGCCAATTCGAGTGGATTTCACGACCAAGTACAACTCATATGCTTACGTAGGTAAGATTCTCAACTATTTGTCTGGGCTTGATCTATCAGATAATGCTTTGAAAGGAGTGGTCCCTCTTGAAATTGGAAATTTCAACACAATCCAAGTGTTGAATCTTTCTCACAACAATTTGGTAGGGCCAATACCACCAACATTCTCAAATCTTCATAAGGTTGAAAGTTTGGATCTTTCACGCAACAAATTGGAAGGTAACATACCTTCCCAGCTCACTCAACTACATTTTCTATTTGTTTTTAGTGTTGCATATAATAACTTATCAGGAAGGACACCTGATATGGTGGCACAGTTTGCAACGTTTGAAAACAGTAGCTATGAGGGAAATCCTTTCTTGTGTGGATCACCATTGTCAAGAAGTTGCGATCCAACATTTTTGTTTAATAATTCTAGCAACCGTGAAGAAAAAGAAGAAGATGATTTTATAGACACGACTGTCTTCTACATAAGCTTTGGGGTGTCATTCATCGTGATGTTATTAGGAATCTTTGCAGTTTTGTGCATAAATCCGTATTGGCGAAGAGCACGGTTTTACTTTGTAGGGAAGATAATGAACAGTTGCTTTTATTTTGTAGTGGACAACGTTCCTATGTTGTCCAAATATAGATTTTATCGGCCTTTTGAATAGGGTTTGATATTAAGTACTTAAGTTGTATGCTTCTGTTTTCATTTTGCTACTTGTATTTCAGCAAGTTGGGATTGTTTTCATCAATCTCAACCTATTATGATACAAACGTGACAAGCTTTCTGATTTTTCATAATGAAATATAAAGAAAAGGATAATATACTTTACTTTAATGAAAAACATACTCGTAGAATGTCCATTAAGGCATTAGCTGTACATTACTTTAATGAAAAATAAAAGGATAATATAAGTATGTTTTAAGAAAATTCCTTATTAAATGGTTGTGAATTATTAAATTTTTTAATAATGGCAAAACCTATTTTCTTCTAATTTTTTGTAATTTTGTATTTATAGACAAGTTTTTATGAAATTAAAAAACGGAAGAACAAAATAAAAGAAAAATAAAAACTGAATAATAAATTAATTATTCATTGCCGACAAAGCTGGGAACTTTATTAGCAGGTAATGAATTTTAGAATGATTGTTTCTTTTTCTTTTTTTTTTCAACTTGGTTTCGTGATTGTTGGTAATACATTCAAGGATATGGTTCAAAAAAAGTTCATATTTTCTTAACGGTTTATTGAGCTTAACTGGGGTTTTCATGGTTTGATTGCCAATGAAGGTGTTTTGGAGCTTTTTTTTCTTGTAGAAAATATGGGGAAAATGAAAGAAAGGAAGTTACTGGGTTTTTAAAGTTTCGATTGCCATTGAGGTTTGTGTCCCAGCTTGCTATTTCGGTGGAAAGAAACGAAAAATGGTACGTCTTCAATTTTTAAGTTCCGAGTTTTTTAGCTCAAAGTTTATCTTTGAGGATTTTAATGATTGTTAAGATACACATTAGGGCTGCGTTTGGATCTACAATGCGGTAGGGATCAACATTTATTCACAGCAATTTTTAAACGCAGTTACACGTTTAGATTTGCGGCTTACAACCGCAGGTTGGAGAAAACTGTAGTGCTACCGCAGAAATAAATAAACAAAAAGGAGGTTGCGATAGGAAACTACTTATGTAGTAGAAATTTTACCTTCCAATAATAACCTCATGATATTCTAGTACTTTTCATTATACCCTTAATTAATAAAAGAAAGTTTTGTCAATAGTATCTAAGCAAGGTGAAATATTTTATTTACTAAATTTATTTTATTTATATTTTCTTATTTTAATTTAATAGTTTAATATTTATAATTTGAATTTATATGATTAATAATGTATTTTTTGAAATATTTATTTACTAAATTTATTTTATTTATATTTTCTTATTTTAATTTAATATTTTATTATTTATAATTTTAAATTTATATGACTAATAATATATTTTTAATTATTTATACAACAATTAATAGTTTATTAAATCAATAGGCTTTTTAGTCATTTTATCTTTTTTCAGCAACCGCAGTCGCATTTACTAAACACCTATTTTTATGTTTCAGCAGTTCTAAAACAACAATCCCAAATACATAAATACTTATTGAAAATAAGTACTTATCATTTCAACAGGTTAATTTCAGCAGGTTATCAACCGCTACCGTTCACCCAAACCAAGCCTAAGAAATCATATTAACTTATTTTGAGCATTATTTATAATTTGACATAATTGGTTATTTGTGAAATATCATCATGATGAGTATTCTACTTTACGTGAGATTCTTTGAAAATAAGATTGCATAAGGATAAAATCCTATGATAGGGTTTAATTAGGATAAAATCATTATATCTTAATAAGAAACATGTGCAGATTTTTGGTGATTTTGGAGCTATCTTTGGAAGCCTATTTTGGGGATAAGGTAACTAGATTTTTGCAAAACTACATCCTTTCGGATTTTCATTCTTATCTCAAGTGTAGTTGTTTATATTGTTATTGTTTATTTCGTATCGTTATCATTAAATATTGTTGAGAAAATTCTCTGTTGAGGTAAGCACGAGTCGGTGTTGTTTTTGGGTGTGAATTATTTTCACAAGTTGTGAGGACGAGGGATAGTGTTAAGAGTTAAGTGAATCTGCATAGTAAAGGTTTGTGTAAAACTATTATCGTTAGTGAACATATTAAGTTAGGTGAGAGCCTTGCAGACGTAAGCAAAGTATATTAAACTGCATTATCAAATTTTAGTTGTTGATTTGTTATTTTGGATTAATCTTTCCTTGCTTGTATTAGAAACAATTGCGGTCGAACTAGAATTTTGCAAAACTACGTCCTTTTTGGATTTTCATTTGCATACCAAAAATAAAAATAGTTGTAGTTGAATACATCTAGTCGTTGATATTTGACAACTATCAGTAGCCATGTCTATTTGTGTTTCAGAAGGCATTTGTAGATAAATATCCCATTGTTTTCGTAATTAAATCATACTAAAAATAAAAATAATTATAGTTCTGCAGAGTTTCGAGATATTTTGGAAGGGAACGCATCTAATGTATGCATGGATGATGATTTTTCTTTTTGTTTAGTGATAGTAATAATATTCAAATTAATTTAGACACTCATTCATTATTTCATTATTTCGGGTCACTCCATTGATACAAATTAAAATTGAATATCTGGTTTTATGAATAAGATGAAGTGAAATAGCTGATGAATGCGGCCATTATTTTTGCAAACTCTTTAAGAAAGTGAATGATAAAATTGAAGACATTATTATCTTTTTAATATTATTATTTGCAAACAAATATAAATATTTTCTTCTAAAATATTCAAACTAAATATATTGATAATCCAAAAGTAATATTTTACATGTCAATAGATATTTTCTAAACATAACTTTGAAATTTCATCAAAAAATAAATGTTTAGATATAATGAAAATCTTATTCTAAAATATTAAGCAAAACTCTTAACTTATTCAAAATTTAAAAACAAAATTCTTGTCAATGCTCAATCATTGTCACCGTCATCTTTCTCATCTTCACTTACTAAATTTGTCTCATTATCATTCATAAAAATAAATAATTAAAATAATATTGATTTAATCCAAATTTTGATTTTTGACTCAAGCCTTGATCATCTTTCAATTAGGCATAGTTTTAAATTAGTTGTATCATGTTTGGGTTTAAGTTGTATTATGACAAACTGTAGGGGTAGATAGTTTCGCAAACTTTCCGATTTTATCATGGTCATCTCTGACACAAACAAAAGCAAAATCAATCAAAAGTAAAATAAAAATGACACCAGAAATTTGATAACGCAGTTCGATATCCCTTGTCTACGTTTGCGGGGCCCTCACCTAGCTTAATCACTTTCACCGAAGTACAATAGATTTACCCAAGGCTTTACTGAGTTGACACCACTCAACCTTTGACACTATCTCTCAACCTTACTTCCTGCGAAAGATTTTCACACCCAATAACACGACGGAATCGTGTTAATCTCGTTAGAGGATTTTTCTCTTCTACTCTTAATGAAAGAGAATTAATAAAATAATTAACGAACAATTCAAATGATTAAAATAATTAGAAACAAAAATGAAAAGACTTGAGACAAAAGAAAAAAAACTTCCCAAAAATTAAGCTTCACTGAAATAAATCTAGAAGTCGTTGCAAAAACAATGAGAAAGCAGTCCACTCAAGAGCCACTCTACAAATCTTTCTCAATTCAGCCTCCAACAAATTAAATGGATATCACGCACATCACATGAAGCACTCACGCACAAGACATCAGCCATAAGTCATCCACCAAAAAACACTCCCTTGTGTATTTCCAGAAAATCACTTCGGCTCATAATGAAACTTGCGGCAATACTTTCCAACCACAACACCCACGCACTTGATTCACTTTTTCAATGATAAAGACATATACGACTCTCACACAATGAAGACCCACACTACTCACACAGACATTAATCACACTCCCTTCTCACCACTAATCAGCCGTATATATATTTTTCTCACTTAAAATCAATTCACCATTAATACCCTACACAACATCAGTTGCTACAAATCCGTAAGACCACTTAATAGAATTTCCAGCAATATCCTTGTGCAATCTTTCACCAAATCAACTCCTATTCAAAATAGAATTCTATTCTATCTATAACATTATCCAACTGGTATTTGAATTTAAGATGATAAAAAATTCCAATTTAAAAATATGCCAAAACAAAAATAAAATAGATATACTTAACATATATCTAACAATCTCCCCCTTTTTGGTATATTTGTCACAAATCCGAAGCTCCTCCTAAATCACATAATTAGGCATATAGAAATTCAAACCACAATCTAAGAACTCCCCCTTAATGCAACATCAAGTTCCAGAGAACATCTGTAGTAACAATAATCCAATCATAAAAATTTCTCTCCCTTGGGACAAAAGATGCCAAAAGTAAGACAAATAATCACACATGTACCTTGAAATCTCCTCCTGAATGGAACAGTGACCATAAACAATCTGATAACTCCTTTTTGGAACAACAGTGTCAAAATGAAGAATGCTTTCAACACAATCAATCTCAACAAATAGAGAAAAATAAAGATCAACAGTAGGTGCAGTGGAAGAATCGTAAGCATCTTAAGATGACAATTTACCACCATTCAAAACACCGAGAGATATGCTCGAAAGAGAGAGAGATACCCGAAAGAGAGACCCCATACTGATAAGAGAGCCGAAAAGTCTTCGGTGGAGCCAAATAGACGTCACAATACAAACTACTAAAAAGATGAGACAACAATGGCAACATAAAGACTAAAAAAGAACTAAAGAAAATAATTTTTTTACATTTCTTTTCCCTTTTTTGTTCTTTTGTTTTTTTAAATAACATCAAACTATTCTTCAAAAATGTAAAGAACATAGTCCCGGTGTTCCTCGAAGAAATTCAAACTTGGGATTATTTCTCATCACATTATCTCGGTCATCAACTGTTTGATTGATTTTTTCATCTGAAGTAACTGACTTATCCTCAGTTTGAACAGTTGCTTCAAAAGCAGTAACTAACTGTAAATCTGGACACTTTCTTCTTTTTCGTTCACTCCATCTTTGTACTTGTCCTTGACCCTTTCTAACCCAAGTGGATTTCGGTACTGAAGGCTGATTCTGAAATTTATATGAGTGATATAGGGTCCTTCAGTTTTGGCTTCTTTGAAACAACATCTACAGTAAATCGTAGCATTTTGGCCTTATGTGCCTAATTACTTCGCAAAAATGATAGGTGGGAACAAATCTTCGATTCTTCCTCGATGTTTCTTCTTGGACAACTATGGGTATATCAGTTTTCTCATCATTTACCTTGGAGTACTCACCCTTATAACTAATGCCTTGAAAATGCCCTTTAATTTTACCGATTTTCATTAACTTTTCTAGTTTTTCTGTGCCTCCATTTAACATTCTCAATCCCTTTTCGGTACTTACTAATTTTATTCTAGCTTCACCAAGCTCATCTAATGCCAACTTCAAATTCTTTTCAACCCTTGGATGGTGTTCTTCATGGAAAGATTTTCTGCTTTCAATCTTCCATTCTTTCTACACGTACTCACCCATTTTTCATACATAGCTTTATAAGTCTCGTAAATATTCTCTTTTCTATCATCTAGGCCACTTTCATCACTGTCATAATCTGATATTAGGTCTTGAGCTAAGTCGTTTGCATTTTTCTGGAAAGTTTTCGTTTTTCTCCCTTTTACGTCTTCAATTACTTACTTGACAGTTACTGTTAAGTAAGCAACTGGATTTTTGCTATGTAAAGCAACTAACGCAGCATCATTAGAAATTTCTTCTTCACTACTATACTCACTTCCGGATTCATTCTCGCTCCAAATACTTCAATAGGATTTTCCTTTTCTCTTCTTCAAAGTGTTAGCACATTCGGCTTGAAGGTACCTGAAGCTCTGATACTCATGACATTTGATTCTCTTCACCTTCTTTTCATCCTTTTGAACTTTAGCTTATTGCTTTAAGTTGATACTCGATGAACTCCCAGCATGTTGCCTGAATTAGGGTATTTCCTTTTTCATTCTTTTCAACCACTTATTGAACTCTCGTCTTAATAGCTCCATATCTTCATTCTCATCTGATTCATCTTCTGTATCATTCAAACCTTTTTCCAATTTCAACCTGTAGTGTCAATCCTTTGCTTCTTTCTTGCTTATCCCTTAAAAGATTCATTTCAAAATTTGTAAGAATTCCAATTACCTTCCCCAAAGATAGATCATTAATGTCGTGGGCCTCCTCTATTACTACAATTTTAGGAATAAATCTTGCAGGCAGTGATCTTAGTATTTTCTTGACAAGATTCAGATCAGAATATTTCTTTCTGAGTTGATGCGTCTGATTTGCTATATCTCGCAATCTTTCATGAAAATCTCCAATAGTTTCATTCTCATCCATTTTCAGTTCTGTAAACCTCACAGCTAATATCTATAATTTTGACGTTATCACCGATTTGGATCCTTCATGAATAGTCTGCAAAGCATCCCATGCTTCTTTGGGCACCTGATTTGCTATATCTCGCAGTCTTTCATGAAAATCTCCAATAGTTTCATTCTCATCCATTTTCAGTTCTTTAAATCTCACAGCTAATATCTGTAATTTTGACGTTATCACCGATTTGGATCCTTTATGAATAGTCTGCAAAGCATCTCACGCTTCTTTGGCCGATTCATAGACTGATATCATTGAAAAACATCCTTCATCAACAGCACTAAAAATCACATGCATTGCTTGTGAGTTTCCAAGTGCACTTTCTTCTTCGGCCCTTGTCCATTCAGCTGGGTCTTTTCGAACTGTCTCTCTTTTGTCATCAGTAATCATAGGATTTGTCCAACCATATAATACCAAGTTCCATGCTCTTGTTCCCTGTGCCTGAATAAAGACCTTCATCCGTAATTTCCATGTAGGATAATTGGAACTATCCAACAACGGTTGCCTAATAATTGATGCTCCTTCTCTTATAACCATGTTCGTAAAACTAGGATCTGCATCAACTTGGTAACAAGTTCTGAAATGGTGATCCGCTCTGATACCAATTGAAAAACTGTAGGGGTAAGATAGTTTCGCAAACTTTCCGATTTTATCGTGGTCGTCTCATGCGCAAACAAAAACAAAACCAATCAAAAGTAAAATAATAAGTGACACTAGAAATTTGGTAACGCAGTTCGACATTCCTTGTTTACGTCTGCGGGGCCCTCACCCAGCTTAATCACTTTTACCGAAGTACAATAGATTTACCCAAGCCTTTACTGAGCTGACACTACTTAACCTTTGATACTATCTCTCAACCTTACTTCCCGTAAAAGATTTTCAAACCCAATAACACAACTGACTCGTGTTAACCTTGTCAGAGGTTTTTTTTACTACTCTTAATAAAAGACAATTAATAAAATAATTAATGAACAACTCAAGTGATTAAAACAACTAGAAACAAAAACGAAAACATTTGAGACAAAAGAAAAGAACAACTTTCCAAAAAATTAAACTCCACTGAAATAAATCTGAAAGTCGTCGCAACAACAATGAGAAAGCAATCCACTTAAGAGCCACTCCACGAATCTTTCTCAATTCAGCCTCCAACAAATTAAATGAATATCACGCACATCACACGAAGCACTCAAGGGCAAGACATTAGCCGTAAGTCGTCAACAAAAAACACTCCCTTGTGTATTTCTAGAAAATCACTTCAGTTCACAATGAAACTTGCGGCAATACTTTCTAGCCACAACACCCACACATTTTATTCACTTTTATATGACTCTCACACAATGGAGACCCACACTACTCACAAAGACATTAATCACACTCCCTTCTCACCACCAATCAGCCGTATTATATATTTTTCTCACTCAAAATCAATCCACCATTCTTTTTATATAGCCGTATTATATATTTTCCTCACTCAAAATCAATCCACCGTTCTTTATATATATAAAAAATCAATCCACCATTAATACCCCACAAAATATCAGCTGCTACAAATCCGCAAGACCACTTAATGGAATTTCCAATAATATCCTTGTGCAATCCTTCACCAAATCAACTCCTATTCAAGATAGAATTCTATTCTATCTATAATATTATCCAACTGGTATTTGAATTTAAGATAAAAAATGCCAATTTAAAAATATACCAAAATAAAAATAAAATAGATATACTTGACATATATCTAACATATTATATTGTGAATGTGGTTTCTTTATTATAAATATAATCATAATTATAATTGTGTTGTTCATAATAATAATTACTATTATTTTGATTTGGAATATAATTTACATTTCATAATTTAAAAGTCTTTTGTATGATAATAATAGACTAAAATCTTTTTCTTTTAATATAGGAATAATTTTTATAAAAAGTAAAATCGCAAGCTTTGGAGATGCTATCCTTTTGAATGGGAAAAAATAAATTAGAATTTAAAGAATTTATATATTGAATTTATTTTTAAGATATTTATTTTAAATATGTAATAAATTAAATGTATATTAAATATGTGATTCATAGAATCTGGAAAGAAAGTTATTGAAATTCTTACAGACTAGCTGAGTCCTTAATTAACTATGTACTTGTCAGCTAGTATAGAGGAGGACTACAAATTTGCTTGTTAAGTTGTAATGTGAAAATTTACATAAGTATTGCATTAGCTGTTAGCTGTTTGTTAGAAATATTTGGTAAAATTAATTGTTTAATATTAGCTGTTTATGTGTAAAATGACTTACGAAGATATGACTTTAAAAAATATAAAAGTATAAATATTATATATCTTAGTATTTCGTTGAATATTCTTAGTAAAGAATAATAAATTATTTAATGAATTAATAAATTAGAATTAAATAAAAATTTTAATCTAATAAAAATTATATATTTTTTATGATTTATAATTTTTGAATTATTAAAATAAATAACAAATGTTTAAATTAATAAAGACATGGAAAACAAATCTTACAAATTAATAATTATTATTAATTGTTGGATGATGAATATAGTGAGGTTTGAGTCAAAAGGAATAATATGCCTACATAACTTCAGAAACATAATTTGAACATTTCCCCTCATGATCCACAATTAAAGCAGACCAGTTTGTAAAACTCTTTAACCAACCATGCCTCATTCATTCTCCAATAAAGCAAGAAACGGTATAACATGGACATCATAATCACTTGAATTTTTCTATCCATCTTATACTAAATGACTTCTTGAGCTTCAGCTCAGTTGGAAGGCGAATCAAACATGCTGGCAGATCCTAACCAGCCTTCTCTCAAAGGTCTATCAACAATGGCAGAGCAAGCCCATCCTTCACAATTTTCCAGAACTCAAAAACTTCACTTTCAGGGTATGTTTTGGACAATACATCATCGTGTTTCACCCTATCTTTCTTATCACAATTTGCCCAAACCAAGTCTATGGTTGGTGCAAACCTGTATTCATTTAAGCAGACATTATGCAACCCTGAGCTACCATTCGACAAAGTCCCAACTTTTGAAACTTCAAAACAACTGACTCGGAAACATTGTTACCACCCAAAAGTTTAGGGAGTGTATACCAAAATGTCAATGTAGAAGCCCTAGATGGCCATTCCTTTGGAAGGTTAAAACCCTTAACTTGCGCACCAGACACTGGATCAAACGCAGCGAAACCAGATTCCAAAAACACAGCATCAATTGCAATAACCAAGAGCTTGTGGTCACCGCCATAATTACCTAATTCTTCTCTTAGCACCCTCAAGAAATATGGCTAATAGAATCTAAAACCAGACCCAACATCAATATCCATGCTCTCTAAATCATCCAATTCTAGGGTTTCCAGGGTTTCTTCAATCTGGGAATTAGAAACCGTATCAGTAATTTCCGAGCCTTTACCTCCTACACATGAATGCTCAATTGTGGTTTCGTGTTTTTGAACCATATTTCCTAACAGAATAACCGAAAATACAGAGGGTAAAACTTATTCATTATAATCATGTAGAGAAGTATTTATACAATTGGTTC
>JAOQMS010028675.1:0-15057 GCA_027563885.1 Erythroxylum longipes | reverse complement strand
TCTAATTATATTAGTTCTCCGCCATTAGCTATTGATTCAATTAATGATATTTGTAAACTATTTACAAAATATCATTCTACCTTGGCCAAGGATTTCCCGAATCAACATTAATCGAGAACAACGGAACATTCTCCGTAATTACTTTAGGGTGATGAATCATATCTTGATCACTCAACTACCTCTATATAATTCATGCTACATCCAATGACTACCGATTAAACGACCCATGATTTAAATAGATCATAGATAGTATCAAAATGTAGCAATCCCTATACAAGATAACTTTGGTGATCTCAAGTCAAATGATTACTTATACAATCATCACAATGAGAATTCCATAGAAATACAAGTAATGTTCCAAATGGATTTCTCATATCGGGTATATTCAGTGAACTTGTTCTCTAACAAGCACCCATACGTTTGTTTAAGTATCTCTATACTTTAGCCTATGAGATCAACTACTTCCTTCATAAGAAAAAACACAACGTATGCTAGTCTTTTTACGTTCTATTAATGTGCAATCTTAATAGAACAATGGCTAGGAATATTTAGGAGTAAACATAAATGCAATATGAATCTCATAATTATAATCTCATTATAATTTCAATTGCAATGTATAATTATTCCATGGACTTTATCATATACATCTAAACATGTACAAAATAACTAATGCCTTTAAATAATTTGTCACTAAAATACAACCAAAACGATTGGCTGTAGGGCATAAACTAACACAAACACTTCACCGTGATTTTGAGAATTTAAGTATGAAAGATAAAGAATACGTGCAGGAATTATTGTCTAGAGTGTCTAGAATTATTAATGAGCTGAAGTTTTGTGGTGAAAATGTGAGTAACGAAATTGTTGTAAGGTGTTAAGGAGTTTAACCTCAAAATTTGACCATGTTGTTGCTGCAATTGAAGAAACTAAGGATTTGTGTATTTATACTTCTGATGAAATGATGAGCTCTTTGTTAGCCCATGAAGCAAGACTTGGCATGTTGGCATGTCTCAAGAAAAATTTAATGAAGAGACATTTCTGGTTAAAGGGGACTCTTTCCAGAGAAAGACTGAAAATTCTAGAAGTCGTGACAAAAACAGAGTTGGATTTCGTGGACGAGAAGGTGGTGGTGGCAAAGGTAGAAGTCGATTTAATGAACGAAATCAATACAAAAGTGCAATCCAGTGTAGATATTGTGAAAAATTGGGGCAAAAAAAGCTGATTGCTGGATCAAACAACAAAAAGAACAAAAGCAAGCAAATTTTACGGAGAAGGTGAAGAGGAGAGCAAGCTATTTATTGCACATCCACCAGTTCAAGATGTAGATAATAGCACAGATGTATGGTTTTTGGATAGTAGACGCTCCAACCATATGTCTGGAACCAAGTCATTATTCAAAGAAATTGATGAGACACAAAAGAGTGAGGTCAGACTTGGGGATGACAAACAAATTAAAGTCGAAGGAAAAGAAACAATTTCCATCAAAACTGTGCAAGGTGATGTTAAACTACTCTATGATGTGCAATTTGTGCCTAATTTAGCTCACAATTTATTGGGTATTGGACAGCTATTAACCAGTGGATATTCTGTTGTGTTTGATGTTGATTCATGTGTTATTCATGATAAAAAAATCTGGTCAGACTATAACTACTATATATATGACAAGAGTCAAGAAATAGGATGTTTCTTTTAATGTCTCAAATGTTGTGAGCAAAGCCTTAGTTGTTAGAAGAAATGATAAGGCTAATTTATGGCATTTACGTTATGGGCATCTGAATGTGAATGGTTTGAAAATTTTATGTCAGAAAGAAATGGTTATTGGCTTGCCAAAAATTGGTGAACTTGATTTTTGTGAAGGATGTGTTTATGCAAAGCAGAATAGGAAGTCATTTCCATCTGAAAAATAATGGAGAGTTTCTCATTGTCTTGAACTTGTGCATGCTGATTTATATGGGCCTATGAAAACAGAATCACTTAGTGGAAGTTGCTATTTTCTATTGTTTACGGATGATTATGACTGTATGAGTTGGATTTATTTCTTAAAATTCAAATTTGAAACCTTTGACATTTTCAGGAAATTTAAGGCATTGGTGGAGAAGCAAAGTGGAAGAAATATAAAAGTACTTCGAACAGATCGTGGCAGTGAATTCCTACATAATGATTTCACTACCTTTTGTGATGAGAATGGCATTCGCAGGGAACTTATAGCCCCATATACACCAGAATAGAATGGTTTTGCAAAGCGAACAAGTTGAA
Source organism: Erythroxylum longipes (assembly GCA_027563885.1). Classification (NCBI taxonomy): domain Eukaryota; kingdom Viridiplantae; phylum Streptophyta; class Magnoliopsida; order Malpighiales; family Erythroxylaceae; genus Erythroxylum; species Erythroxylum longipes. Next base: position 12,801 of record JAOQMS010028675.1, on the reverse strand, counting down.
CAGTGGTGGAAATGCCCAGAAGCTTATTAAAGGCAAAAGGGCTTCCAAATCAGTTTTGGGGAGAAGCTATTGCAACAACAGTATATCTTCTGAATATCTCACCAAAAAAGGCAATTTTGGATCAAACACCTAATGAAGCTTGGATGGGTAAGAAGTCATGGGTAAGCCACTTAAAAGTTTTTGGTTGTATATCATATGCTTTGGTTAATACACGTTCTAAACTTGATAAAAAATTTGAAAAATGCATTTTCATTGCTATAGCTCATTGCTATAGCTCTCAATCCAAAGCATATCGTCTATATAATCCTATGAATGGCAAAGTGATAATTAGCAGGGATGTTTTATTCAATGAAAAAGAAAATTTGAAGTGCAATTTCAATGAGGAAGGCCTGCAAAGTTTAGTTCCAGCAGATTTTAAACAACTAGAAAATTCATACTTACTATCACTTGAAAATTCAGCTTCTTCATCACTTGCAAGTTTAGTTCTTAGCTCTATTAGTGTTAATAGATCTACAAGTTCTACTAGTTCAGACTCTCCAACATCAAGTTCCTCTAGCAGCAACAGTGAAACTCCACCTAGAAAATTCAGATCTCTTAGAGAAATTTATGAGTCATGTAACTTTGCTTTATTAGTTTCTAATCCAACTTCTTTTGAAGAAGTTGCACAAAAAACCTGAGATGCAGGCTGTTATGATAGAGGAGATGTAGGCAATTGAAAGAATTCAACATGGGAATTGGTTGACGTTCCAGAAGGCAAAATTATTGTAGGGCTCAAGTGGGTTTTCCGAACGAAGTATAATTATGATGGAAGCATCCAAAAACACAAAACTCGTTTAATAGCAAAGGGATACTCACAACAACAAGGTATAGATTTTGAAGAAACCTTTTTCTTCTGTTGGTCGGTTCGAAACTGTAAGAATTATTTTGGCATTGGTTACTCAGTTACAACTACTTGTGTATCAATTTGATGTGAAATGTGCTTTTTTGAATGGGGTTTTGGATAAGGACGTTTTTGTTTCACAACCTCCAGGTTTTACTATCAATAACAATGAAAACAAAGTCTACATGTTAAGAAAAACTCTCTAAAGGCTAAAGCAAGGTCTGCGGGCTTTGTATAGTAAAATTGATTCATTTTTTCAAGACAACGGATTCGCTAGAAGTGAAATGAGTCTACTCTTTATCTAAGAAAACAAGGTAATAAAGATTTTTTGGTAGTTTGCCTGTATGTAGATGACATGATTTATATGGGTTCTTCAAAGTCCTTAATTGATGATTTTAAGTCCAGTATGTTGAGAAATTTTAAGATGACAGATTTGGGCTTATTGCAGTATTTTTTAGGACTTGAAGTTATGCAAAGTAATGATGGAATTTTTGTGTGTCAAAAGAAATATGTTATGGATCTTTTAAAGAGGTCTAGCATGGCAAACTATGAAGTGGCAGCCACACCAATGAATATAAATGAGAAGCTACAGCGTGAAGATGGGACTGAGAAAGCAAATCCTACACTTTTCAAAAGTTTAGTTGGGGGTTTAAACTATTTAACTCATAATAAACCTGACATTGCTTTCTCTGTAGTGTTGTGTCTAGGTTTATGCATAGCCCTACAAAACAACACCTTGGAGCAGCAAAAAGGATACTTCGTTATATAGTAGGAACTATGAATTTTGGTAATTGGTATTGCAAAGTACCAAATTTCAACTTAATTGCTTTCACTGACAGTGATTTTGCAGGATGTTTAGATGATCAAAAGAGCACTTTTGGCAACTTTTTCGGCTTTGGTTCTGGAGTAGTGATATGGAGTTCAAAAAGCAAGAGACAGTAGCTTTGTCATCATCTGAAGCAGAGTATGTTGCAACAACCTCAGCAGCAAGACAAGCCATATGGCTGAGAAAACTCCTTGCTGATTTCAATTTTGAGCAAAAGGAATCCACTAAGATATTTTGTGATAACCAGGCCACAATAGCAATTTCTAGAAATCTTGTTTTCCATAGCAGAACCAAGAATATTGATGTTCATCATCACTTCATTCGAAAGCTGATAACTAATGGCAAAATAGTGCTGAAATTCTGTAGCACTAATAAGCAAACAGTTGATTTTTTTACAAAATCTCCATCACAGGCCAAGTTTCATTTTTATAGGCTACAGTTAGGAGTACGTGATTTTAAATCAAGGGGGGAGTGTTGAATAAATATAGTTGAGTGATTTAAAAAGTTATTGCTACTTTATTGCAACATGTTTATGTTAGTGGGTCCTAGATGTTATTATGTTAGTATTTTAGCAGAACGTGGGATTGAGTCCATTGTGAGGCATGTTTTTTTATCTTTATTGTCATTCTTAAGGTTATTTAAGTGTTGTATTGGAGTCCGTCATTTTCAAGCTGAAATAAGAAAATTTCAGTTTCTTCTACGTTTTTTCTTATCTCTCAAATCTTGTATTTTTGTTCTCCTTTACTAACGCCATGTCCATAGCACAACTTCAGGCTTATATTTATCTTTTACCGTTGCAACAAGTTGTATAGATTTGGGTTTTGTGAATAAGTAAAGCAGAACAACCTTATTCTTCAGTTATTGTCCTTATTGCTGCTCTTGTCTTCGGCTATTGCTTTGGTCTTGTTTATCTTTTTTTGCTTTTCCAGCTACGATACAAAGTCTTGCACTTCCCACTAATCACTCAGTTGCCCAGTTCATCTATTTACTGAGAAAAACTTATTTCCTTGTCATCATTCAAACCCAAATAGCTTAGTTTACCATCAAATCAGGCCCCGACTTCTTTAATCTTTGGCAATATAGATTCTTCATTCTGTAAAGAAAGTAATTGTCGACCCCCAATGAACCAGTCTCGAGAGTCATCCATCTCTCCTTTATCTCGCTCTATCACTCATCTGTGATTTTTTTTTATATAACTGACTATCCTCTTGAATTATTTCTCCATCTCAACCATGAACAATTCAGAAAATTCTATCATCAACATTGTTAACTCTGACGTATCCATTACTACCGAACTTGGTCCCTCCTCACCATCCTGCATACATCACTCTAACAATCCAGAAGCTATGTTGGTTATGTAACACCGTATTACCATAAATTATATACCGAAACATCCAGTGGATGTTCTAGTATATAATCTATAATAATGGTGTATTAACTATTTCACCTTCACTTTATAACACAGCAATATATCAAACTTAGTCGTGGCATCAACTACTATACATAACTATCACTAGATTTTAAAATCAAATATCAAACTGTAACCCTCATTTCATTTCATAAAACCAAACGTATTTACATTGTAGCTTTTAAACATCCATACATGTACATCATCATATCCTAATATAGAATATGTTATATGAAAAAGGAAATTACACAAAAAGTCTATCTAAAGTCTTCAATTTCTGCGGACCGACCTTTGAGTCATTTCTTCTTCACAAAAGTACAAGAATTAAGCTTCTTGTAATCTCTCAATTGCTAATGTCCTCTCTCTCGGTCCTAAAATATTAACGTGCAATTTTAGGTGAGTTTTGCGAACTCAGTGAGGAAATCATCACTGATGGTTCACTCAATTCATGTAACACTTTATAACATGTAACAAGTATTTCACATCTTTGTATTTTGCTAGAAATATCACATATTACATTCTCATTCAAATACCACGTACTAATACATTTTAATCAATCAAACACATGTATTAAAATGTATATGCGATGCACATGAGACCCACTTTCACTTATTATTGTTGATGTTGTGACCGAGTGCCTTTTTACTAGCTCATATCCCTTAGTGGATACCGAGTTGTACCAGATAATGTCCCATATCTCTTAGTGGATACCAGGTACTTTCACAATTGAGCCTGAGGCTCTTATCACAGTCTGAGCTTTAAGCTCTTTACATTAGCAACTCCGATCACAACTGCCTTTATCTTTCACGCATTCATGTAATGGAATGCTTCACATTCAGATATATATAATCAGTAAATTGATTTTACTTTTACTTTCACATTCATATACATCACTGGACCTTAGTCTGACATTCCACAATAATGTCGAGTATCGCTTATTCATTCAAATTTGCATACAAGGAGTACTTCAATATCGCAATCATCAAATCAGAATCATCGAACCTTCATGTCCGGAACCCAACAATCAAATCACATTCATAGATAATTCAAATCAAAAATTAAGCAAACAAATAATTAAGTGAGACCGTTTAGGTTATTCACAGTTTGCTCCAAAAGCTATTATCTCGAAGGCCCGGCAATATCAGGAAGTGGTCGATCTACTTGTTCTTTTATATGCAATCATATACAAAAGTTACACATTCAGATAAATAATCAATCATAAGTACATTCATGAATGTATCATGTATTATGCATTTTCAATGACAATTTCTCAGGTACGTTTCTTTAATAAACTTTATAAGCAATTTCAACACCTTCCAAACATTCTTTAATTTCAAAAACTCTTTACTCAACTTCCACCCAAAAATTGAAATTCTTAGAGACAGAATTAAAATTTTATTTCTTCATACAATTTGTAGCTCATTGTCTCTAATTTACTCTGAGTCAAAAATCATTCCAATTGGATATATAGAGATCAAGATATTATCAAAATACCAAAGCATGTTGAGTGAAAATATTCCAGTTATGAAATTCCAGAATTGTTCATCTCCCAACTGATTTTAGATGGTTATAATTTTTGGTGGAGATGTAAAATAATGTATTTCAAGTCTAATGGTTTAAGTCTCATGTCATTTGGAGGTCAGGTGAAGAATTTATGGTCAAAAGATCAAAAGATATTCAAAACCATTCAAAGTTTCATAGTCACGATCGTGCACGTGCACGATCACGAATTTCGTCTTTCAACAGCTGAGTCGCTATACTTCCTCTGTCTTTTAACAGAGTCACAATCGTGCTGAAGCACGATCGCGGCCTACTGCATTTTCTTCTTTCTTTTCTTCATTTTCGTGCCATTTTTGACCCATAACCAACCATTTTCAGATAATACTTCTTTCTAATAAAATGGTTCTCTATGTCTTAAGTTTCTAAATCCATCAAATTCACTCATTTTGATCCAGTATCGTGCAAGTTATGATCAAAATACTCCATACTGCTCCTTATATCTCCACAGATTTCTACTCTTAACTTCCAGCTAACTTTCAGAGCCCTTATGGATAGAATTTAAACTTGACTTCTTCAAGAAAGTTGTAGAAGAATGTTTCTAGTTTAATTTAGATCAAGAATAAACTCATTTAGAAATCTAAAAATCAAGTTATAATCAGAATACCGAAGCATATTCATGAAAATTCTCCAGTTCATAACATTTCAACAGACTTCCACACTTTCCTCCTATCAATCACTTTCAAATCAATTCATATAGCTCTAAATTTTTATAGAGAGAAAGAAAAATGTCTTAGGAATCCATTGATCTAAGTTTCAAGTTATTTGCAATTCATATGAAAAAGTTATAGCCAAAAGACTTAGAGTTGTTCAATAAAATACTCTAGTTCATAATTCATACATGCAACCGCCACCCTTTTCTCTCTTTAAAACTCAAACCTTTATCTTCTTCACTGAACTGCACTTCTCCTCTTCTTCTTTCGTTTTCTTCCATTTCCAGATTTACACACTTCTAACACATCCAGTTTGCATTTCTAACTTCTATACTGTCCCTAAACAAATCAAATTCAAGTTTACACATAAAAAATCACAAATCCGAAACCTTACAAATTCTCTCTCTTTCTACTTTATTTTCCAGATTTTGATTCTTACTTCAATCTTCTTCAATCCACACAAATAACACTCCAACCAATTCTTCTAACTAAATTTTGGCTCATCAGAACAAAACAAATCAAAAATCTGATTCTCATACCTGTCAATTTCTATCTTTGCATTTTATCAGTACAAAACAGAGCATATTTAATACATCAATTTTTCATCACTTTTGTATATTCAAAACAAAACCTATTTCACAAATCTTTCATTTATCATCTCATGCATTAGCTACTGAAACTGCAATTCTCTAACATCTCATGCAAGTATTTATTTAAGAACGTACAATCATCATTAGAATTTCTTACTTAATCCAGCAATTAATTCCAGTAATAAGAGGGAATCAAGTATGCAGAAAGCATAGCAATTTGCTATTCAGTGCTAAGCATTTCTACACAGTGAAGAACAATAGCTGCAGTAAACTTTCCTTACTCAAAACATCAGAATACGTATATATTTTGCATGTCTTTTGCGTGTCACTGTTCACGTGTGCTATTTATCGCTAACTTATACAGTCTACGTGTTACAATATAAATGGTCCATTATTTCTAGTCCAAAAATACTCCAAATTCCAGAAATTCCTAAAATTCACCAAAATTCTGAAATAATCATAATATTTTCTAGATAAATTTTCAACATAAATAGTCCACAATTTACATTTTAATCAATTAATCATACCCGTCAATGAATGCATATACAATTATTTTATGTATCAAAATAAATATTCACATGTGTGTGAATATACTATGATGCACGAGCACAAAATTACACTTCTAATGTCTTACAGTACACTCAATTTACTATTTTGGAGTCTAACCCCAAACATGGATGTCACAGATTACCCAGCAATTGAATAGGGATAATTATCTCACCTGGTGTAGAGCAATCACTATGGCTTTTGAAGCAAAAAATAAACTCTGGTTTGTTAATGGCATAATTAGGAAACCACCTGCCCACTCTCATCTCTGTTCCTATTGGAATCACTATAACAACATGATATTTTCATGGACTCTCAATGTCATAATCAGAGAAATAGCTAATAGCCTCATCTATATGAAGACTGCCCATGAAGTTTGGATTGATCTCCATGAAAGATTTTCACAAGAAAATGCCCCATGAATATTTGAAATACAAAGAACCGTAGCCAATCATGTGCCAAAGAATGACTCCATCGCTACATAGTACACTACTCTTCAGGGCTTATGGGATGAACTCTCAACTTACAACAGTTATCCATAATGCACTTGTGGCATCATACACGAGATTAATAATCTCCAACAAAGAGACTACTTGATTCAATTTCTTATGGGTCTTAATGAATCTTATAATGTTATTGAGAGTCAAATACTCCTCATGAATCCATTACCTAATGTTTCCAAAGCTTCCTCTCTCTTATAGTAGGAAGAAAGACAACGGTCTATTTTCACAACAAATTCAGTCAATCATCAAGAACAATCTACTCTAGCCGCCTTCCATAATTAACAAAGTAAAACACGTAACAAGCCAAAAACACGTAACAAGCCAAAATATCACTGCGATTATTGTGGACTTAATGACCATTCAGAATCAATATGTTGAAAGAAGCTTGGAAATCCAAATTATCGTCAATATAGGATGCAATATCATTGTGATTAATGTGAACTAGATGGGCACTCTGAATCAAGATGCCGAAGGAAGCCTGGGAAACCAAACTATCTACAAAATGGAGCTTCAACTAAACGTGATGTTGCTAATAAACCAATTGTTGCCATTGCTGATAGCACTACAAATAATTCAACAACCTTACCATTCACTCAAGAACAGGTTCAACAACTACTTGCTCTAATTTAACTAAGCAACTTCAATCTTTTAGTCAACTTTGCAGATATGACTTCAAATATTTCCTCTCAAACTAATAATTGGGTTATAGATTCTGGTTGCACTGATTATATGACTTATGATTTAAATATTTTAAATACTACAAAGTCTCATTATAGTCTACCTATAAAACTGCCAAATGGTGATAATGTTTCTATATCTCAAATCGGATCTAGTAAGCTCACCAAGGACATAATATTGAAAGATATTTTATATGTTCCTTCCTTTAAATTCAATTTTTTATCTATCAGTAAAATTGCTAAGGATTTTAATTTTAATTTTTAGTTTTTCCTTAAATATTGCATATTTTAGGACCTACAAACGAAGAAAATGATTGGCACGGGTAAGAACATAAGGGACTCTATTATCTTGACAATAAGCCTGCCATCTTCACTTCTTTTGCCTCAAATTCTCATGATATGGATCTGTGGCATTGGCGACTTGATCATCCAAGTACCAATATTTCATCAAAATTAGTTAAATTGGACTCTAGCATTTCATTTTCAAATAAATGTTCTTGCACTATATGTCCTTTAGCCAAACATACATGTTTACCTTTTAATCATAGTGTTACCAAATATATTTCTTGTTTTGATTTAATTCATGTTGATGTTTGGGGACCATACTATACTCCTATTACTAGTGCATGTTATTTTTTAACTATTGTAGATGATTATTCTCGCATTACATGGGTATATTTAATGCAACAAAAATCTTAGACTTGCTTTTACATATAAAATTTTGTCACTGTGATTAAAAATCAATTCAATGTCTTTATTAAACAAATCTCACAGATAACAGTTCAGAATTTTTCGATCATATTAGCAATAAATTTTTTATCTCTATTGATGTACTACATCAACATAGTTGTACCTATACACCTTAGCAAAATGGTGTAGTTGAGTGCAAGCATCGTCATTTACTCAATATTGCTCATGCACTTCGTTTTCAAGTAAATTTATCCTTAAAATTTTGGGTGAATACATCTTTACTGGAGCTTATTTAATCAACCAAGCTCCATACATGGTGCTCAATGGTAATCCTTTCAAATTATTATTTAACAAATTGCTTGCTTATATGCATTTACACATTTTTTGTGGTTTATGCTTTGGACATAATACTCATATCTAACATAAATTTGATAAAAGTGCTCATTTAGGCATTTTTATTGAATATCCTTTTGCTCAAAAGGGTTACAAAATTTTTGATGTTAAAACTCAAAAGATTTATGTTAGCCGTGATGTCACCTTCCATGAAAGAACTTTTCCTTGCAAATCATTGGATGTTGTTACTCTCTTACCTACAATATCATCTTTACCCTTACCAAAACCTATTCATGATCTTACTATACCCACCAATATTAATCAAACAACCACATCCATAAAACCACCACAAGACCATACTCCTATCACCCTATTATAAGACCTGAAAACATACCTCACATCGATGCCCATACTCTTGAAACAACCCATATTGGTCCTTCTTTACACTGTTCCTCTCAAGAAACTCACGCACCAAATAAATGTAAAGACTCCTATTGTTATAATGTTTAAAATTCTTCATCCATAGTTACAGTATTCCTTTTACATAATTTTTTTATCTTTTGACAAATTCTCTAATGCACATTTTTCATTTTTCATTTCTCAGTTCTCTATCTTATATTGTAGAACCCACCACCTTTTCACAAGCTACGTAGGTTCGTGAATGGTGAAATGCAATGAACGCTGAACTTGATGCACTAGAAAATGTAACACTTGGTCTCTTATTCCCTTACCATCTTATCAAAAACCAATTGGCTGCCAATGTGTCTACAAGATAAATTAACATTTTGATGGAAGCATTGAACGCTATAAAAGCGAAATTAATTGCAAAAGGATACACCCAAATTGAAGGCATCAATTACTATGAAATTTTTGCCCCTGTCACCAAATTAATAACTATTCGAATCTTGTTAGTTGTTGCCGTCATCAAGAATTGGCCATTACATTAGTTTGACATACAAAATGCCTTTTTACATGGGTATTTACTTGAGGATGTCTATATGCTCTTACCACCTGGCCATTATGGAAAGGAACAGAAAGATCTAGTTTGCAAAATCAACAAATCCCTCTATGGCTTAAAGCAAGCATCTCGCAACTGGTTTGCAAAATTCTCTTCTACATTATTATATATTAGTTTTACCCAATATCATGCTAATCATTCCCTTTTTATCTTACGAAATGGTTCTTTATGCATTTTTATTTTAGTCTATGTTGAAGATATTGTGATTACATGTAATCATTATAAAGTTGATAGAATCATAGTGGTGTATTAGTTTCACAAACTCTCCAATTTATGGTAGTCGTTTCTAGCACAATCAAAAACCAGAAGAATTAAATGAAACAAAATAAATCAACACCAATATTTGTTAACGCAGTTCGGCACATCTTGCTTACGTCTGCAGGGCCCTTATCCAGCTTAATACTTTCATAAAAAGACAATGATAGTTTTACACAAGGCTTTAATAAGTCGACACCACTTAACTCTTGACACTACCACTCGTCCTCACTACCTGTGAAAGTAATTCACACCCATTAACACAACCGACTCATGTTAACCTTAACAGAGGATTTTTCTCAGCAATCTTTTAACACAAGAACAATGATTAAATAACTCAAGTGATTAAACAAACAATTTAACACTTAAGAAGACACTTGAAAAAGAGACAAAGAACAACTTCTTACACAGCCAAGAAATACTTGCAAGCCTTTCTCAATTTAGCCCACAACAAAAAGAATTAGATCTCAAGTTTTCACGCATGCACTTGCCATAACCACCCAAACGAAACCATTACTAAATAACTGATGTGTGTATGTAGTAGAAGCAAGATCACGCACAACGCATTAAATAAATACCCAGCCAAAACCTTCACTAAGTCATTAACGTTTTAAGTGCATAAGCTGGGTCACGCACACAGTACCACACCTTCGGCTATCTCACCATTTTTCTGCACACCCAGCAAAGTAATCTACCCATCCATTATAGATCAAACCACATCAAAGATGCAGACCAAGTCATACTCAAACCTCCCTCAATTACTCTCCCATTCACGGTCAACACACACTAGAAAACATTACCAGATCACTCACGTATGTTGTACAAAGAATAGAGTCACACATGCAGTAAGACAAAAGACCTGGAAACCTTCACACCACCTCCACTCAAGCCATCTTACATTATCCATATATCTATAAACGTGATCCACACCAATCTTCATTTAAGATAGACTTCTATTTTTGCAACAACTCTTATCCAATAATCCAATTCAAGTAAGCATTGTTATTTATTCACACCACTTCTTGATTTATATTTTTAACCATTATCTTGAAGACCCAATAATCAAAAATGCCAAAATTAAATAATGGGACATAATAAATATCCTAAAGCTATTTTTAATGTTAAGAATTTCCTTTTTACAAGTTCTGTGTCAAAGATTTAGGACCTCTCAAGTATTCCCTTGGCATTGAAGTCGCCCGCTCACCTGACGGAATTTATCTAAGCCAACGAAAATATGTGCTAGATCTACTTAATGACACTAGTCTTACTGGTTCTCGAATAGCTGAAACTCCCATAGAGCAACACCTCAAAGTTGATAACAACAAAGGTACGTTGCTTCTCAATCCTTCTCTCTATCGACAACTTGTCAATCGACTCATTTATCTCATTATTACAAGACTAGACATCACTTTCACTGTCAATATTCTAAGTTAATTCATGCACCAACTTCGCAAGCCTCACCTTGACGTTGCTCATCGATTATTACAATATCTGAAGAAAAGTCCAGGCTAAGGGATTTTATTATCATCCTAAAGTTCATTACAACTATCAGCTTACAATGATTCAGATTGGGCTAGTTGTCCAACGACGAGGCATTCCACCACAGACTTTTGTATTTTTCTCGGGTCTAGTCCGATCTCATAGAGAAGTAAAAAGCAATCCACTGTTTCTCACTCATCTGCTAAATCTGAATATCGCTTTATGGCTAAGACCACTCGTGAAATTTTATGGCTTAACACATTGCTTCAAGATCTACTGCCCTTACTCCTACCATTCTTTACTGTGATAACCAAGCTGCTCGGCACATCGCTGCTAACCCTGTCTTCCATGAACAGACAAAACATATTGACACTACAAGAAAATCATGAATTAGCGACGGAAATTTTCCAGCGGACAAAAAACCATAGCTATTTACCGACGGAAAACAACAATCCGTCAGTATATACGTTGTACTGTTTATATATAGAGATGGAAATATATTACCGTTGGCAATACTGGAGGGAATGAATTTCACGCAAAATCTCCGACGACATATAGCGACGACACAACTTTTACCGTTGGCAAAAATTGCGGGAATGCTTCCCGCAATTTAATTGCTTCGGACATGTATCGACGGAACATATTTCGTCGGTAAGTTATGCTCAGTTTCTGCTATTCACCAACGGAATATCGTCCGTCGGTAAACTTGATTTTAAGTTTACTGACAACGTAACCATGACCATCGGTAATAATTGCGGGAATGCTTCCCGCAATTAACTAGCTTCGGACATTTACCGACGGAATACATACCGTCGGTAAATGTGTTTCAGCTTCTGTTATATATCGACGTAATGTGTTCCGTCGATATACATTAAATTAACTTTATCGACGAAAATTTGGTTCCGTCACAAAATGTAGCGGCAACAAGACGCGGTGAAATAATTAGGAAATTTAAATACTGACGGAATGTATATTCTATCGGTAAATGTCGACTAGTTAATAAATAAAATGACGTCGTTTGGTTCATCGTCTTTGCATTTTCTGGCCGTTTTCCAACCGTTTTCTGGCTCATCGTGCGTCATTTAAGGTAGGCTCTCTAATGGGTGTATTATTTTTCCAAAAAAATGCATGTTTTTTAATGTTAACTGTGGGTGTTTGGGTGATGAAATTTTGCTTAATTATTGTTGTTTTTTGCGATTTTTTATGTCATTGTTGGTTGATTTGTTGTTTATATGTGTTATTATTAGTAAATAATGGAAAAATGCAATTGATTTGTGATTAGATTGAGATTATACATATTGCCTTTGAAAAAATGCCCTTTATGATGTTTGGAATATTTCTTTGTAATTGTTGTGTGAATTTGAGAATTTGAATGCTTAATTTCGA
>JAOQMS010028674.1:0-40758 GCA_027563885.1 Erythroxylum longipes | reverse complement strand
GTATATTACTTACAAAGGAACCTTGGTACTTTATGACTAGTTATATTATGCTCATACAAATAAAACCAAACTTTTTTTTAATTAATAATAAATATTTTCATTACAATATTGTAACTAGAAGAAAATTAAGTTATATGTAAATACATTTGCTTTCTAGGGCACTATATTTACATAACCCAAACAATCTCCCACTTGCCTTAAAGCAAGTTTGACATATCCCTCATTCCCATGCCTTCTAGGTGACCCTCGAAGCTCTTCAGTGACAGCGTCTTCGTGAATGGATCAGCAAGGTTTTGATCTGTGGGAATCTTCACCACATCCACTTCACCACATTGCATTATCTCCCTTATGAGATGATACTTTCTCTTAATGTGTTTGGCGGCTTTGTGGTTCCAAGGTTCTTTAAAATTAGCCACTGCCCCACTATTATCACAATAAAGTGTAATGGCCTTTTTCGCCTCAGGAACTACTTACAAATCCTTTAGGAACTTGCCGAGCTAGACTGCTTCCTTTGCTGCTTCACAAATGGCAACATACCTAGCCTCCATAGTTGAATCAGCAACACAAGATTGGTTACCACTCCTCCAGACTATGACTCCACCTCCCAAAGTAAATATAGAACCAGAAGTTTTTTTCTTTGAATCAACATCTGATTGGAAATAGGAATCCATATATCTTGTCGAACTAAGGTCACTTACAGAGTAAAAAAGCATTAAGTTCTTCATCTTGAGAAGATACTTCAGTCTGCACTTGACCATCTAATGCTTTATTCTAAGATTAGACTGGAATCTGCTTACCAGTCTCACTACGTAATAGATATCCGGTCTAGTGCAAAACATGGCATACATTAAACTTCCAACTACCGAAGCATATGGAATGTTGCGTATTCTTTTGACATCCTCTTGGGTATTAGGTGCTTGATCCTATGAAAGTTTGATTCCATGTCTAGTAGGTGTGAAACCTCTCTTGGAATCCTACATGGAAAACTTATTAAGCATGTTCTCAATGCAGGTCAGTTGAGACAAGGCTATCTGCTTGTTCTTACGATCCATTATAAGGTTGATCCTTAGAACATAGTTAGCCTCTCCCAAATCCTTTATTGAAAACTGTTCGTTCAACCATCCTTTGACTGTAGATAACATTCCTACATCATTCCTAATGAGCTGAATGTCATTGACATACAGAAATAGGAAAGTAACCTTGCCTTCTTGTATCCTTTTATAGACACAAGGCTCATCTAGGTTTTGTATGAACCCATAAGTTTTGATAGCCTTATCAAACCTAATGTTTCAAGACCTAGATGTTTGCTTAAGTCCACAAATGGACCTTTGCAACTTGCACACCTTATGCTCATTACTTGGCTTAACGAATCCTTCTGGTTGGGCCATATAAATTGTATCCTTAAAATCCCCATTAAGAAATGCAGTTTTGACATCCATTTGCCATATTTCATAATCGAAATAGGCCACTATAGCCAAAAGAATTATGATGGACTTAAGCATGGAAACCAGAGAAAAAGTCTCTTCATAGTCTATACCCTCCTTTTAAGTATAGCCCTTAGCTACGAATCTAGCTTTAAACATCTCTACCTTTCCATCAGATCCTCTCTTCCTTTTCAAGATCCATATACACCCTATGGCTTTTACACCTGGTGGTGGATCTACAATGATCCAGATTTCATTGGCATATATGGAATCAATTTCTAATTCCATTACCTTGAGCCACTATTTTGCATCAACGTCATTCATGGACTGTGTATATATAATAGGATCCATTACTTCTTTTTTCTGAGATGGCAATTATGCCTTCTCCAAGACTTAGATACCTGTCTGGTTGTGTCACAACCCTCCTATTACTTCTAAGTACTACTTAACGTTTAGGTTGCTCTTCCGATTCATGTTTTGAATCCATTTCAACATCTCGTTCCACTATATCTGAATCAACTCTTGGTTCTGATGAAATACCTAAATTTTTTAGTACTACTTCACTTATTCCTTTGTGATTTCCCACAAATTATTCCTCCAAGAAGGTCACATTTGTTGATACAAATACCTTCATGTCCTGAGAACTGTAAAAATAGTACCCTCGTGTACCCTTAGGATATCCTACAAAAAAACATACTTCTGACCCCTGGTTCATCTTTGTGGATTCAGGTCTTAAAACATAGGCTGCGCAGCTCTAAGTCCTCAAGTACTGCAATGAAGGCATTCGACCAATCCACAACTCGTTAGGTGTTTTATGCACTGATTTGGATGGAGCAAAGTTAAGAAGATAATTTTTCGTTTGTATGGCATATCCCCAGAACGATTCTGGAAGGCTAGCATAGGACATCATTGATCTTACCATTTCCAATAGAGTCCTATTCCTCCTCTCAGCTACACCATTCTGTTGTGGTGTTCTGGGAGCTGACAAGTTGGAAACAATTCCATTATCAATTAGGAATTGTTGGAACTCTCTAAATATGTAATCACCATCTCGATCCGATCAAAGTTGTTTTAATGGCTTGCCATGCTGCTTCTCATCTTCAGCTTTGAATTCTTTGAACCTCTCAAAGGATTCACTCCTTTTTTGCATCAAATATAGATAGCCATGTCTAGAGTAATCATATATAAAGGTTATGAATTATTCATCACCTCCCCTAGCTTATACGTTCATAGGTCCACACACATCAGTGTGCACCAGGTCCAACGTGGATTCAGATTTGTTTCCTTTGGAAGGAAATGAGGCCTTGTGTTAGATTCCCATATCGATTAGAGAGGGGAGTGAAGTAGGCCTTATAAGGCTATGGAAACCTCTCCCTCAAAGATGCGTTTTCCCAAGGGTGGGAAGAGCAAAACTGTGAAGGCTTGGCTGGGCCAAGGCCTAAAGCAGACAATATCTGTGAGCGAGTGGTCTGGGCTGTTACAAATGGTATCAAAGCCAGTACTTGGATTGGTATGCCAGTAAGGACGTTGGGCCTCCAAAGGTGGTAGATCCAGGCCTGTGGGCCAACAAGGATGTTGGGCCTCCAAGGGGGGTAGATCTAGGCCCATGGTCTAGCGAGGACGCTGGACCTCTAAGGGGGGTGGAATGTTAAATTCCCATATTGATTGGAGAGGGGAATGAAATAGGCCTTATAAGGCTATGGAAACCTCTCCCTCAAAGACACATTTTCCCAAGGGTGGGAAGAGGAAAACTATGAGGGCTTGGCTGGGCCAAGTCCCAAAGCAGACAATATCTGTGAGCAAGTGGTCCGGGCTATTACAAGTTTTATATATAATGACAAACTTCCTACAAAATAAAACTAATTATATAGTCAATATAAAGTAAAAAATATAATGCCACACCACAATTATGGAATAATACATGAATTCCTAAAAACTTAAGTGATGATGAAAATTAGGCACCATCCTAACCTTCATATTACCAAGGTAATCCTGGAAGGGCTTTAGCATAAACAGGTAGGATTACTAAACTACTCACACATAGACATACATAAACACGTTTTTGATAAGGAATCATAAAAACATTATTAAAAACTTTGCCTTTATATATGTATATATAGATATATGTGCTACCTTGCCTACTTTGTAAGACATAAAGAACAATTACAGAAAATAAAGAAAGTAATAAATTGCAACAAATGTAAACATAGAGCCATACAATTATTAAATCTCATAGTTGATTTATAATGAAAATCACAATTGAGAGGATAAATTAAAAGAAAAAACCTAGTCCATAATGGAGTCATCATAATTGTCATTTTCACTTTTTAGATTCCTAAAACAAAGATGTTACTGAATATTGAATAAATTATCAATGAAGTTTCCATCTTGTATCAACAAGGAAAGACGAAGAAAAACATAAGGAAAATGAACTAGAAAAAATCTTCAACCAGAGAATTCACTTTATGGATCAAATTGTTAAATACGAAAAGAGCTAGGCACCCTATTATACCTAGCTAAACATTTACCTAGTTTAAAAAGTGTTTTTAAAAATTTTAAAATTTGAAGAGAAATAATTTTTCACATGTTAAACAAAAGCATAACGAAGAAGTAGAAATAAAAATATGTGGCTAAATATATCGAAACATGGAGCTTAAAATAAAATTAAAAGAATGATGTTTATGATTTAAAATTTAAATAAAAACAAATTGTTAAATATCTAGGAGTTTATGGTCTTACCTACGATTTAAAGTAAAAATAAAAGATGTCTACATATGCATTATAGGACTTGAAATTAAAGTAAAATTCTTAGAACTGAATCTTAGGTGTTGGAATTAAAATGATATAGAATGGAATGCCTATAATAGATCACATGGCTTTAATTAAAATGAAATGCCAAAGTGGATCATAAGGCTTTGAAAATAAAATGAACTAGTTAGAGGCTAAGTCATGGGTCTTAAAATTGAAATAAAAATACCCAGAGCTAGGTATTTGGGCTTTAAAATGGAGGAAAATGTCTAATATTTCATCATTTAAATTAAAATTGATATGTATAAAGCTGGATTTTAGGGATTAAAATAGACAAAATTTATGTAGTTGATTCTTAGGCTTATAACTAAAATTGATATGCCTAGCAATGGGTCTTAGGGGTTAAAATGGAGAAAATTCCTATAATGATGTCTTAGGAAATGGAATTAAATTAGAAATGTCTGGAGCTAGGTCTTAGAGCTTTAAAATATATAAAAATACCTAGTGTTATGTCCTAGGACTTAGAATTAAAATTAATATGGTTAAAGTTGGACTCAGGGCTTAAATGATGAAAATTCCTAAAGTGGTATCATAAGGCTTGGAATTAAATTAGAAATGCCTAAGGATTTGTTTTAGGACTTTAAAATGGAGGAAAATTCTAAGAGTAATGTCTTAGGGCTTGGAATTCAAATTAATAAGCCTAGATTTGGGTATGCAATATAGAGAAAATGCCTACAAGTTAGTCTTAGTACCTTAAATTAAAATTTATATACATAAAGTTGGTTTTTAAGGCTTAAAATAAAGAAAATGCCTAAACTTATGTCTTAGGGCTTGGGATTGATAAAAATGTGTAGAACTAGGTCTAAAGACTTTAAAATTGATAAAAATGCCTAAATTTGTGTTTTAGGGCTTGAAATTTAAATTTTATATGCCTACAATTTGTTATGGCTTAAAATGGAGAAAATGCCTAGAGCTTTCAATAAGTTTGTATTTGATTAAAATACTAAATATATAGGCCTACATTTTATGTTGAAACAATACGCTTTGGATGAGTTTATATTGGATTCCATCTCCAAGATTCTTTGCCTAGATAGTTATACAAGGAGACATATGATAGTGTTTTAGCTATGAAAAATTATATCTCACGATTTTTGATAAGTCACAAACTTGTATTATCATAACGTATGTCCAAAATGTCAAACTTCAATTTTTTTTTCTAATAAGGGTATAACTCATGGAGATAGTAAGTGCCATGTAAAGTAGATAATCATGATTTGGTGTTCTAAAATGCTTCCTTTAGAGCCAATGCAATGATTTTAGAAAATATAAAGTAATTAAAGGAGTAAATAGAGAAAGGAATTAAGTTGTCTCTTATATTAATGATAATGATTGCACGAGGCATCAATTATAAAAGTGGTTATAGGATTGCAAATACAGTATCATGAAAGCTGGAGAATGAGTACTTTTTATTTTTAAGATTAAAATAATCCATATTTATTATTATTTTAAAGAACATAACATGTGGCATGCCACATTAGATAGTTGACATAATTTTCTAACAAGAACTACTACTAGGTTGGATTTGATATATGATTTATGTAATTCAAACTATAATCAAGGTCAACTAGGCAAATGCAACTATTATTCTTATACTATAGATTAGTGATTATAGGTATCATTGAAAATGAATACAAGTACTAGTAATAACTATCATTCTAGTATCTAATTTAACAAAATGAATGATTAACCTAAAAGATGTTATTATCAAAATTAATATAACTAATTTAAAATTATAAACCAAAGTAGAAAAGAAAAGATGATGCAATCAATTGATAAAAAAGATTCAAATGTAGATTCCCCATAGAACCATGTTATACTTAAATTTATTTTAATTCAATTACTAACCCTAGTTTCTTAGACCAGTAGAAATTCTAAATATATAACGACATTCTTTCTTAAGAAATACAAATTTTACCATTAAGTTAACTAATTGAACCTTTTGCTAATCAAAACCAATAAGAATGCATTAACTCGTTCTATAAATTTTTTTGTTAGATTGAACTTTAACCTAGAAGATATATAAGAGTTCGTGCAACTTCTAAATTTATTCCATAACTTATTCATATATAAAATTTCTTAATCCATATATCAAATCTAAAATTTGAATCAAAATGCTAGTAAATTTTAATCCAAACATAAGAAGTAATAATCAATAATTAACACCTGTGTTAGAGATCGTGTTCTGAAAAATCATTGTAAGTGACTTACATGCCCTCCAGTAGGCTTATGTCCCCAAAACTAGGTAAGTTGTTTGAGAAACAAAAAGATACATAGCCACTAATATACACATGTTGGTGACCATCTTGAATTTGAACTTCTTTTCCTTTGTTTTCCAAAATTTATTGAAAGATAAGCATCCACTAACATGCCTAAGTTTTTGGATGTGTAGATTTTTAGGTATTTTAATTTTATTGTCAACATAGTCATGTTAAGTCCCAACATGCTTGTGTAATATGTCATCCTATTTTTATTTTAACATGGTCTAGATAAATGCCTGTATTTTATCCTGTGTTTAACAAGTCATAGCAAATTCTATCCAACGTGCCCATATGTAGCCCATCATACCAATGTTAAAGGCCAACATGCATATGTTCTCAAAAAAAACGGGTGGCTACTACACACCCGTGTTGAAAAAAATCTTTTTAAAATCCCTCGACAACCACCTACAATTCCATGTTCACTCTCTCCTATTCCTTCCCTCTAGGTGATGCTTCCATAGTCCTATTTAGTGAAAAATCCAACCTTTAATCTCTTTTTCTTGAAGTTTCAACAAATTAAGGTATGTTTTATGCATTTTTCATGATTTTTTGTATTGTTAAACCAATTTTGGGGCAAATAGTGACAATAATCATGTATGGTGATTAAACGAGTTTTAGAGGGTTATTGACTTTCTTTGAGCAATTTTTCAAGTTGAATTCAACTTTTATAAGGCTTTTGAAGTTACTTTAGATGATTCTATAATCAAATTGAATCCCTATAAGGTGTTGAATGTTTAAAGATGAATTCAATTATGCAATTGTTTATGTGTTTACATAAATTTCAAGTTTCTGGGGCTTTGCAATGTTTTTGATTGATATAAGGCAATTTTATTTTTTTGGATTTTTTTTAAATCAATTAGGGTGCTTAGGTAAATTAATTATAATTAATTGAAATTAAGGTGTTTTGTGAGATTAATTTTGATATTCCAGTTGTTAATGCTGCTACATTCGATTGTTGCATATTAATTTCGGATTTATTTTTGTTTTTGTTATTAATTAATAATTAATTAATCATATGATTACATTATGGTGTTTTGCTTCTCGTAATTTGATTGAAATATATTATTCCCTTTTATTTTGGAGATTTTTGTTTATTTTCATATTTCAAACAAGAATGATGAAAAAAGAAAATACATTAAACCAACATTAGGAAGAGAAAGTTCTTAACAGGAGGAAAAGGAGTGAAGGTACATCCCAATAATCATCTCTTAAGAAGCCAACAACCCTATTCTAGTAGAAGTAGTGTTTAATGACAATAGAAAGTCTAACAGAGCATTTAAAAAGGCATATCTCCAAATAAAGATAAAATAGGAGTAGACAAATGAATAAATATTAGATTCTTTTTCTAATATGATTACTCAAATCATCTAGGATTCTCAAGAAAGTTGACAGAATACCTTTTCTTTTCGTCTTTGGTTTTCATTTTTCATGTACTTTTATATTTTTTAATCTTAATAGTTACCAAGTGATTGGCCATGCTAAAATAATATTATTTTATTTTTGGTTTATTTTTTATAGATTAAAACCATATTTTTTCATAGTTATAGTTACTTTTTGTTTCTTTTATTTTTTTACTATTTTTCAATGATTTTTTTTTGCAAGGACGACTAATGATGGATGGAATTCATGCCTTGAATACAAACATTAGATTATAAATCAGGGAAGTACCAGTTCACTTTACCTTTTCATCGTAATGATTGTTATTCTATTCTTTTTTGGGCTTTATTGTGCACTTTGACGATAATGTACATATGGATTTAAATATGATTCAAGCATATCTTAATTTTTATTTAATGACTCTTCATCATAAAAATTTTTAAATTTATTGACTTTTATCTTGAAATATTTTTAATTATTGAATTAAGTTAGAATATAAAAGGAAGAAAACATGATTAAATGGATTTTCAATTGATACATTATGAAAACATGATTAAATGGATTTTCATTTGATACATTATGAATGAGTGTCTTGACTATCAATTTAGATAAAAATGCCAAGGATTTTTCACACATGAGCTTAAATTGTGATTTTTTGAGCCTATTAGCAAGTATCATCATTATATTATACTCTATTTTGTTTGTTATATGTTTATCATGCATAGTTGGATGCTTCTAAAACTTGCTTTTATTATGCTTATTGAGGCCATGATTGCAGGTTCTTATATGATAAGTTTTAATATTTTTAAACCTCGATATTTCTACAAGCACATGGGTTGTTCACGTAGTACCTAAGGTATCGATCCCACAAGGAGGAATAATCTAATCCTAAAATCTAAGGCTTAACTCAAATTCGTAATAATTCAAAATAAACAACTAAGGTATAAAATTATTCAATTAAGCAATCAATATCAAGAATTAAATTCGAAATTATAACAATATAGTAATTGCACAACCACATCAAAAATCAACCTAGGAACTACCAATTGAGAGAAAGGGATTTTAATCCAACCATAATGAAAATCTAATCGATTATGAAATTATTGAATTACTGGGTCTAGATGGTCCTAGGGTGGATTACTCTCTTTCGAGTTATAATCTTTCACCCTAATTAGATTATGGAATTACAACCTCTCAATTCACAATTTACCCAAAACCTAAATTATATCTGAATCTGTCCAATAACCTACTAAAAACCTATGCACGATCTCTTGTTACAAAATTTTACCAGTTTGATTCAATTCTTAATTTATTAAATTACCTAACCCTTGTTGGCCCAACTTAATGATTTTCACTAGGTTCACCCTCTCAGTTTGTTATCGAATTATGAAGTGCAGAATTTGAATCACAAATAATTCAATAAAAATGTAATAAATTAAATTTCATTAATCTCAAAGACAAAATTCCTGAAGGTGAGTTTAGACAAATATCAACATTCAACAAATCCTATTCTCAACGACTATCCCTATTCTATACATCAATAAAATTGAAACAAAATCACAAAATACAAGTGGAACGAATTGATGGAGGTAGCAACAGCTAGAAACCTCCTATCCCAGGAAGTGCTTCACACAGGCTTCTTCTTCGTGTCTCTCTTCCTTCATTTCCTTCCTCAAATCTCTCGATAAAGCTCCCTAAGGTTTGGGATTGTGGCTAATGCAAAAGCTCCCTCTCTGTATTCTTTATGTTCTTTAAATACCTTGGCAACCTAGGGTTTTTTGGAGGTCAAAGCGGTCCGAAAAGTTCTTCAAAACTTGTTGTTTGCACCTATTTTCGTGTCTTCCCGATGTAGGCCCTGCCTGCCACAATCGTGGCCAACATCCATCCCTTTCTATCACGACCATAGACCAAGTGCCATGATCATGGCCAAGATCAAACCTCTCTGTCACGATCGTAGCAATCATGGCCTAAGTGCCATAATCGTGGTCTAAGGCATAGTGGCTCATATGTTTATGTCACTATCGTGGGCTATTGTGCCATGATCGTGGGCTGTTGTTTTAGCTCGAAAGTCTCTGAAACTCCTCTGTTCTTTGATGTTGCCCCTAAAACACTAACAAACACATCAAGGTACCTCAAAAGCATAACATTTAAGATCAAAGACTTATACTAACCCATAAAAACACTTAAACACATAAACTAACACAATTCTAACCTAAGCACATACTAAACACTCAGATTAACACTTAATACATAACAAATTGAACCCTATAACATGATGCAAATCACAACTATTAGACCACATCTTTAGATTAGAGGCATTAAGATGAAAAAGGAACCGAGATTACATATTTTTTAAGCCTTTTTTTATTTTTTTATCCATTAAGTATAACAAATTTTAAGTCTTAGCCTTTTCTTTAAATTATTTCAACTATTTTATAAGATGATAACCATTTTTTTGTTACCTTGCTATTTATTCTTGCACCTGGAAGGATTTTGTTTACTTAATTGCATAATAATTTGGTTAGATTAAGAAGTATCAAGAATAGGGAAAGGTATCAACTTATGTATTTGAGGTTATATTTTCTCATTTGTTATTTACCAACGTTTCATATATTCTCCTTACAAGATCATAAGTAGTCAATTAAGAAATATCTTGAAATAAGCTTAGTAGAAAAACGATAAAAAAGAAAGAAAAAAGTTTTTTTTTTAATTTGCTATAGTAGTTAGAAGATCAAGGAGAAGATACTTGTGTTTTTCAAGATTTACATTTTATTTAGAGATTTGAGTTAAATTGAATCAAATTTTTATATAATCTTGTTTATGCAATTCCATTCATATTGGTTAAACCAAAATATATCCTTTGACATATCTTACCTAAACCTCATTAAACTTTTATTTAAAGACCTTTTCATTTTCCCATTTAGTAAAATCTAGTTTATTTTATAGAGCCAAATATGTGATATGTTAGAAAGTCTATAGCTAAGACCCCTATATATTGATATGAGAGTTCTATTAATGTTCACCCTAAACTTTTTGAGTGAATTGAGTGAATCTTTGATGTGAGGGTGTTAAATTCTATAGCACTTAATTTCCAATGGTTGTCAAAATATTATTTGATATGTTTGCTTATGAAAGTATATTCTATGACTATGTAATTCTAATTATATTTTTGTTTCATTATTGAGGCTTGAAATTTGAATGAATAAATAGGTTGACATGGATTTAGGGTGTATATTTAGAAGAGTTAATGATATTAAATTATTAACAAGTAATTAGCACTTAACCATTTTCTTGAGTTTAAGCAAATAAATTTCATCATTCTTAATTAAGTGGTAAATCTAAAAAGAATTTAAAATTCAATTAGATCAATTAGGACTCTCCATTATTTATTCAACTACAAAGTTTATAAATTTAAGGGCATTTAGTTACTTGCATCAAGTTATAAATTAATTTAGTTTAACTCCATACTACTACAAACTTTAACATACTATAACAAATTCAATATAATGCATAAAGTGAACAAACATGAGAAAGATGCTTCATATTTCAAACGATTTTATTCCCTTAATTGATAGAAAAGCAAAGACCATGTTTAAATTAACATATAATTATTTAAAGCTTGTATGAAAAGTCACATGACCTTTTGGTACAAAATTATCCACTTTATTATGAATACTCCCAATTACTCAATTATATCGTCATTTTAATTACCTGCCTCAATTTTTAACTAGACTAAACTTATTTTTTACTTACTTTTCTATATATTTTTTATCCGCTTTCTTTTTTATGAGATATTAAATATTCTTAAAAATAGTTTATTTTTAACTCAACTTCAGGTCCATTTGTAAAAAAAAGTATCATAATACAAATAAGTATTCATTTTTAAAACTAATGAAGCAAATTAAAATTAACTTAATCACCGATGCTTATGAATATTTGCCTAAAAACATCAAATCACAATAACAACTAAAATTATAATGAATTATCTAAATGAATATTTTTCAAAACATTAAATTTTCCAATATGCTCCCTATTAAGTTAACTATAACAAAATTAATAAAAATAAATTTAACAATAATGTAGCATGGCTAGTGAAAAGCTTTTCTCTCTTAAAATAATGCTTGCCTCCTTAAGCTGCATTATGCTCTCTCACATCTATAACTCGTTTATAATATCGTTCCATTTTGTCCCTTTAATTCCTCTCGTCTTCCCTACCTCTCTATATTTGTGTTTTCTCTCAATTCTTCAATTATTGGAACTTTTTAGGTGAACATGGAAATATTAATTCTTTACTGTTGGTTGCTGCTAGATTTTTAGGTGAGCTTGGAAAATCTGTTTCTTTTTGGTCAACTTTACTCTTGCTTATTTTTACCATCTCTTTTGTTCTCCTTCAACTTCCCTAGCATCTGACCTTTCCTTTCCTCTTTGTTTTCCTATAAACCATTTTGTCGCCTTACCTATTAAGGAATTATTTTTTAACTATTTCAATGGTCCTTTTCCCTCTTTTCTATAATGGATGGAACTTTAACTTTCAAGCACACATTTTACGTTTTTCTTATAAATACCTTCAAACCTCTCTACTAGCCAATGTGTTTTAAAGATCCCTTATACTATTGAGAGAGGACTCTTTAGTTGAATATGCCTCTGTAGTTCATATAGAGGATAAAGGTGTCAATAAAAAAATTAATAGCACAAGAAGAACTTGGTGCCTTACCATTAGAGACGTCTCTCTAGCAAAAAAAAAATTTATTTCTCTCCCTCAGGAATTAAAAAGAAAAAGACTATAACTCCTCCTACGATAATTGTAAGGCAAGGAGAACCTAAATGAAATTCTTCTTTAGTTGGCATTTTTTATAGATAGAAGACATATACACCTAGTGATGCAAACATAGACTAATACAAATTGGATGAATTCTAATTAAAAAAGGTCCTAAACAATTACTAACAAGTCTTCATATTTAAGTTTGATTCAATTAAAGAAGCTCAAAGGATTACAAAAGGATGTCCTTGTACTTAAATGGTAAACCAATCTTTTTAAAAAAGTGATCCTGTATAAATGGATTAAATTATTACATCAACGAAAAGGATTAGATATAAGGATTTGTATGAAAATGATATAAGTCAAAATTTTCCTAAAATGATGCTTATATTGATCTTGAATGAGCTCGAGGAAATTATTAAGGACTCATTATTGGTTTCTTATCATTAGAAACCTATTCTCAAGCAACAAAGAGTGGAGGAAAACATGCAAAAATTTTACTAAACGTGATTATTATGAGTTAATAGGAATAGAGAACTTAAACCTAATGAGAATATAAAATCACAAAGGAAAAGTAGAGCCTAAAAGTATTAAACTCCTAAATACGATGAATAAAAGGGTTGAAAAGGGAAAAGGAAAGGAATCCTTTAATGAAACTTACCCTGAGGTATCTACATCATTAGAAGAAAGAGACAATAGTAAGTAGCTGACCAAATAAAGCAAACTGTAAGTAAATCCCTAGTAACGATAGACTTAAGAATAAAAAATGAAAGGGACAAAAAGAACCTTAGATGTTCTTAACTCATTTGATCGAAAAGATGTTGTTGTTAAGAGCTTATAGGTTTTAAACTTAGCAGTAAAAAGGAAGCATAATAGAAAGTCTAAAGTTAGTGGAATAAAAACCCTTTAAGCTTCTCTAATTCCTAGATTATAATGTTAGAGGTCTCAATAAAGATTGTTTTATTTGGTTTTTGGAAACTAAACTAAAGGGGGAAAATAATGCAAAAGGATATAGTTCATCAAAAGTAATTAAAAATTCATCTCTAATTATAATTCCCACCATAATGGAAACACAGTTGTAGCTTATAACCTTAATAAGTTGAAGGTTAGATTATCTACTTCATGACCAGGATGTAAACATCTTCATTGAAATAAATTTAAATAAAATAAATTATGATTTTTTTCATATATTTTGAATTTGTCTTTTTAGGTGATAACTCTTTATAAGGATGAAGAAGATAGAAACTGAAATGTATACATTCCTAAGATAATACTTGGAGATTTCAATAGTACTCTTTATACCTCAAAATATGAAGGATTTATGAACTTAAAAGGACCCTATAATGGCTTTCAATCTTGCATCAACAATATATTATATATATCTTACTTGTGAGGGAAACTGTATCACATTAAGACCAAAATAATAAGGTATATCGTTTATAAGAAAGAAACTGGACAACGCTTTAGTAAATCATCTTTGGAAAATGAAATTTTATGGAAGCAAAGTTATCATTAACAGTTGCCTCACGTTATACCATTCATTAATGGAAATCTACAATATGGTTGTTTCCCCTATCCCAATCATCCCTTTCATATTTATAAACTCTATAATAAAACTTAAGGGTTTCCAAGAGATAGTATAGGCAAGTATGGTAAATAAGGAATAGTATAGGCAAGTATGGTAAATAAGGAAGAGGGATTTGAAAAATATAAATGTGTCAAAAAGTTTTAAATGTTGACAAAACTCAAAGAACTACACAAAAATTTTTAAGCAAAAAAAGCCTTAACATTAAGAAGACCAGGTGCACGCTCATATAAGCCCAATATGATATGTACTTCGATCTAAAGAAAATCTAAGATTAAGAAAGAGAAGATACCTTTATAATATAGCTCTTGATACTAACAACTCCTTAATAAAGCGTAAATCAAAAGTTTAATGGATGTAAGATGGAGATAGGAAGTCAACCATTCTTTTGAATTCCATCTAAGTTAGAATAAGCATAAACAAATTCTTAGATATAATCAAGGATAATGGAAAGTAGATTTAGGATCAAAAGTAATTGAAGAAGGAAGTCTACAAGTAATTTCAAAAAAAATTGTTGTTTTCCTTTGTATGTAAACTTTTTTATCCCAAAAGTAAAAGTTGATGTACAAGCTCAAGATATCGTTAGGCTTATTATTCTCAAGATATGAAAAAGCCTTAATGACCTCAATTCCAACAATGCCATAGGTCTAGATGGATTTAATACATTTTTCTATAAAGAATCAGAAAGAAGGATAAAGATTCAAATCCATAAAATAATCATAGAATTCTTTAACTTAGGAAAATGGCTAAAGGAAATAAATAAAACTTACATTTTCCTAGTAACAAAGATGCATAATCCTAATTCACTTAATTATTTTAAGCCTATAGCCTGCTCAAACTCCTATTTACATTTAATGATAAGCAAGAATCCCCATAAGTAAATCACAAGGTGGTTATTATATTGAGGGAAGGAACGTAGGTGATAATATTCTATTGGCACAAGATTTTAAAGGCTATCAAAGGAATTACACCATCAAGAGTTATGGCATAAAAATTGACTTTCATAAGGCATTTAATTCAATCAATTAAGAATTCATATTATACTCATTGGAGGCATTTGTTTTTTCACAAAAATTCATCATTTGGACTGAACAATGCTTCACCACTACGTCTTTTAGTGTCCTGGTGAATGAAAAACCATCTCAAATGTTTAAGGGAGAGAGAGAAGTGAGACAAAGAGACCCATTACCCCCTATTTGTTCTCAATTTTTGTTAAGGTATTTAGGCTCACTAATTATGGCATTATATTGGATCCTTCTTTCAGATTCCACAAGAAATGTGCTAAGTTAAAAAGTTTTAATATCTTAAGTTAAAAAGTTTTAATATCTTATTTATAAATGAATTGCTTATGTTTTACAAGGTATATTGTAGCTCAATTAGGTTTCTAATGAACTCACTTATATTTTTAACAAGCTATTAGGCCTCAACGTCAATAAAGACAAAACATACATGCTACATTCAGTTGGAGCAAATTCATAAGCTCAATAGATTTCAACTATCACTAGTTTTAAGTAAAAAATTCTCCCATACACTTATTTGAGAATTTCTATCTCAACCAAAAGGCTAACATATGGTGATTGTCAAGGCTTGTTTGATATGTTCTATAGGAGAATTGGTCACTGGTGTAATAAAAGCTTAACTTATAAAGGGAGGCTACAACTCATTAAAAATATCTTAAATATTCTATATGTCAATTGGATCTTGTACATGGTACTTCTAAAGAACCTCAAAAAGGCATTGGGAAGAATGATAAGAAATTTCTTACATACTAGGGATGCTCATAAGAAACCTTATGCTCAAGTCAACTGGGCTGACATCTGAGTATCAAAGAAAAAGGGACTATCACTAATAAAGTGCCAAAAAGATTTGGAGGCTCCTTATAGATAAGGAAACTCTTTGGGTGTAATGAATTTACTCAAAATAATCGGAGAATAAGTGCTTATAGGGAGTTAAGTGGTAGCCCGTCGTAACACTACACTAAATAACCTAGACCTACTACTATAACAGTAGTGAGTCTAGGTAGATCCCATAAAGTGTGTGTTTAGATCTCTTGAAAAGAAAGTAATTGGTGTTTAAGTTTTGTGGGCTTGGTTTATCAAACAAGAAAATAAAATGAAACTAAACTAGTAAAGACAAATTAAAAAACAAATACAAAAATGATGAAAAATGATGAATGTGTTAGGGACCCAGTTGTTTGGTTTAATCTCGACCTACCTCTAATTAAACATATTTCATTGAATTGTTGTCTTCACATCTCTCTTTGAACTATTGGTCATAGATTAACAATAAGCTCTTTTAATCCTAGGTTTTCCTTAGGTTATATTTAATTAAGAAGAGCTCGTTAATTAACCCTGGCTATCGGATAACCAAGGAGACTAATTCGACCTGTTTGTTAAGCTCTTGAAGGTTGAATCAAAGTATTCCAAGAATTGCACTATAGGGTGCAACCTCGGGTCGTTCACTTAATCGGAACCTAAAATGATTGAACATAAGTTAACCTATATGTCATGCTACAAACTAATTTGGAGAAAATGTTTTTTTTTAATTGAGCTCATTAATAAAACTAATTTGAATGTAAAATGAATGTTTTTGGATTTTAGGGGTAAAGAAAACTGAAGGAAGAAAAACACAAAAGACTAAATAGTGATAAAGTCCCTTTGAAGGTGAGTTTTGGCCATCATAGTTCGAAATTGATATAAGTGCGAGTAAAATTCACTAAGCTTCAAAATGGTAAACCTTGAAAAACTCTTTAAGTCCAGGATCTTAATCAATGAGACTCAATTTTTATAAAAAAAAATCCCGTGAAGTGCTCTTAGTGTATGTAGTAGGATTATCCAATGCAATGGGTCAAATGGAACCTAAAATCATCTCAACATCAAATATAACCATGCAAGATAAGAGAGAATCAAGAAGATTTCAAATAGACATATATAAAACTTCATACATTTAAGCTCAGAGTTCTACATAAACCAATCCATCCTACACATAATGAATATCCAACATTTGATTAAAACCATAATCAAATAGCTCAACTACAAATCATAAATCCTAGACCTAGGATGTTATAAATTCATAGCTGAACTATGGATTAAACTACTCCCCTTTTTCATCCCATTGAACTCCAACCATTGCTGCACCTTCAAGAGGAAAAGAAATGCCTAACCACTCATTGCACTCAGAAACTTCACAACTTAGAATGAATCTGAATCACCTATGGTGGAGGTTTTACAGTGGAAAGAAAAATATGGAAGAGGTTAGAGTTTTTTTTTTCAAAGAGTAGAAATGAAGGAAAGTCAATGATAATGTGTCTCTGCCGCCTCCCCCTTACTTATCCTAAAATAGGGTTTTTTAAGTTGTATTTGGATTGGGTCATATGCATGGGTAAGTGAGATTTCCAAAAATGACTCGGGTTTTAGGTTGTTGCTTCGAAGTTTTCGCCGTGGCGAAGTGATGAGTTTGTCGTGGCCAAATTTTCCCGAAAGGTCTTCTTCCTTGATCTTATGGCTCAGCAATTTCTTGGTCCTTACTCTTAGCTCCACTTCTTGAGTGTCCTGTAATGAAAAGAAATAGTTTGCAACATCAATTGTCCTATAAACCAAGTGAGTGCGATTACTAACTAATTATGACAATTTTACCCTCAAACTATATTAATTCAAAACAAGCACTCTTGAACTAAATTAGGCATAACATCCAACAAAAAGAGCCGAAAAGTACAACAAAAACTATAAAAATATCACTGAATAATATAAAAGACTTGGGTTTAATCAAATTCCCCCACATTTAGACCTTTGTACTCCTGGACAAAGCTCATAAAAGCCAAAGGAATACAAGTGCAAAAGGAAATACCGACCATACTTAAAAATGATAGCAGAAAATGAATAAAACCATTTTCTCAGAAATCAACTAAAGTAGGCTGAAAGAACACCAAGAAGATCAACACTACAAGTATTTAATCCAAGAGATTGAGCAAAAGAGACTTATCTTAGGGGAAACTGTTTAACTCTCAACTCACTTATCTTAGGGTAATTTCACTCTAAAATCTGCTTAATTCATTCTCTACCATAAGATTGTGATAGTTTTCTCTCCACCACAAGAACTATAATTTTGCAAATCAAGAGGACTTTTAGGGTTGTAATGATGAATGAAGGCCAAGTGAAATGGATGGAATAAAAGAAAAAAAGATGAGTGACATGCGTCACAATTATCATCCTTATGAAATGAGTGTCAGCTATTCCAAAGAAAAGATTTAAGATTCTAACATAGCAGCTCCTTTTTTTTATACTATACTACAAAAAAATTGTTCGAACAAATGTCATAATTAGACTCAAACCAGGTTCCTCAAATGTTCCAAGGAACTACTTAGGAAACTTAAAACTGGTGCATTTGAAGTACCAAAGTTCTCACCGTGTATTCTTTACTGAACTATGGTAGCAGCACACCATCACACTGGTCTGGTAAAAGACACTACCTTTTTTTAAAACTAACCCATGAATTCTACTAAAAAAGACTTAAAATTAGAAGGCTGGAGATAAAATATTTACATTAATTTATAAAAGTGTGAATGCACTAAAAAAGATGGCTTAAGGGGGTTAGCAATGGTTAAGTGTGTGGGGTTTGTGTTTGGGTGAGAAAGGTTTTGCAATGAACGCCTATTTGATTTTCACAAAATTTAGTTCATCAAGCCTTGATTAAGAATTAAAAAGTTCTAGAGAGATATAAAATTAAGCAGATACACACAAATGAAAGAATTCAGGCCCAAATATCTTTCCAACAAGGTTAGTATCTAAATTAAGCAATCTCAAGGTTTAAAAGTGCATAGCGCCAATTCCTTAACGTACCCTCACTTACTTCTTGTAGAAAACATTAAAAATGGAATTAGCCAAAATCAACTATCACTTAAAAGCATGGATACTTTTCCAAAAGCATATGTAAAACTTTGAATTTTTCAAAACTTTTCAATCACAGAAGTATTAAGAACCTAATTTGGGAGCATTGTTTAAGTGTTGGCCGCGGCGAAGTAAAAAGTTGGAAAAGTTTTACTGCGGCAAAAAGTGGCAGAAACGTGGAGAAGATAGAAAAAATGCATGCAATTGCAATTTCACCTCAAGGACCAATTTCAAAACTTAAAAGATAATGCACAAATGACACTTAAGTGGCCAAAATGTTTTATGAAGAAACTGTTTGGTTTCCTCCCCCACACTTAAACACAATATTGTCCACAATATTGAAAGAGTTAAAGAATAATCATATAGAGATGATAAACATTAGATGAATAGATAGACAATATCACAATAGCCAATGAAATAAATACAACATTCAGCATAGGCTAGATTAACCAGGGAAAAGACATCAGAAAAGTTAACTAAGTATCTAGGAAACTCAAGACTAAAAATATAAAGACTCAAAGATAAAACAACAAGATAAAATACAAAATGACTCAAGATTGATCTGCAGGGGAATCAACTGCGGAACAAGATGGTCCAGACCCAGATGGACCTGCTCCAGACGTGCCCTCACCAAATGTGCCATCGCCACGCCATGGTTCATCCTCATCAGAGGGCAATTGGAATTATAGGCGTTCAGTTAGCAAAGCATCTATGCGATGACATAACGTATGTCCCGATCATACATGGCATCTCAATGTGTCCGTTGCTGGATCTCACCTAAGAGAGTGAGTTGGAGTTGGTCGAGATCAGTAGAAAGTCCGTCAAGCTTGGTAGTAAGGGTTGCTAAAGTGACAGGTTCATGGACTTCCGGAGTTGTCTAGTCGTGCTCAGTGGGTGCACCGGTCACTGAGGTTGTACCAACATTAGATACAGGTATAGAAAAGGGTAGCGGTGCAAGGGCAGGGTGTTTTAGGTGGTCGTACCTAAAGAGTGGGGCTGGTTCAAAATAGCTGTCGTTATTGAACTCAGGGACATTGTGGGTGTGGAAAATGTTAGAAATAAGGTGAGGGAAGGCTATGGAATTTGTTAGTTTGGGTGTATTGATGGAGTCATGGAGGGTGGAGGCAATAATGTCAGCTATGTCGGCCAGACTGCCAGTCATTAGGAGGTAGATGTAGAGAGCTGTGACATTGGCTAGGTGGGTGGTGGGAATGATGTTGTTACAGACTAAATGTAACCAAGGACGAGCCTTTGGTCGTTACTCGGAGCGTTCAAAGTAAAGCTCGGTATAGCGTGGTTGATGCCAGTCAGCGCTCTTGACAGAGGGTGCGAGCAACATCGGCCATAGGGTAGTTATGGATGAGTTGGTCAAAATGGTAGCGGCGAAAGGGGGGAAGATCAAAGTGGTGGCGGATGTTGGAGGTGGTGAAGGCATGGGGCTCCCTAATGCCACAGAAATCAATGGCTAGGCGATTATGGAACCGAGTATAGGTGTAAAAATAAACATCATACATATCTAAAATGTAGCCGGGGCACTGCATAGTATGAAATACATTCGTCTGTATATGAAGGTAACATAAGGGTAAGTGAATATGATTTTTTCTTGATCATCAGGATAGATGAAGATCTGATTGTATCCTAAATTTTCATTTAAGAAGCAATAAAATGAATGACTAGCCACTGATCTTTCTTAGTCACTGAGATGAGTTTGTGTACGATCACTAATCTATTAAACAATTGCAACACACCCAAGAATCAACCGAAAGAAATTACCAATTCAGAGAAGAGAATTTTACCTATCCTTAATGCTAACCTAATTGATTATAAATTATTGAATTGTTAGTTTTAGAGTATCCTAGGGTTGATTACTCTCTCTCAAGTTGTAGCCATTAACTTTAAATCATAAATCCTAATCAGATTATGGAAGTTGCAATTTCTCAATTCATAACCTATCCTAAACCCTAATTAGTTCTGAAGTCCTCTAATAAACTATTGGAAACCTATGCAAGATCTTTCTTTGTATAATTTCTCGATCTGATTCAATTCTTGTTTTATTAAATCACCTAACTCTAGTTAGTCCAATTTAATCATTTTCATTTGATTTACCCTCTTAGTTTATTACTGAATTATGTAATCGTATAATCAAACCACAATAAATCCAATAAACATATAAACAATCATATTTTCATTAATTCAAGAATAAAATTTCGAAGGTGAGTTTAAAACATCCTCGGCCTTTTAGATCCTATCATCAACTATTCAATCTAATTCTGTAACACCTACATACCCCCTGGGAGGAAAGGTAAGTGCTACACAAAACAGAACCAAAGTAATCTAATACATACTATTAAGTTTAAAATTCCCTCACATATTTAATTCCGAATTCCAACTCCAAAGAACAAGCCAATCATACGTGTATTGCCATAAATATGTAACATTTCATCTAGGGCATACATTGAGGCCTTACAATTCTCTCCCTCTTAAAAGAATTTCGTCCTCGAAATTCATACTTGATTAAAATAGTTGAGGGTACTGAGCTCTCATGGTCTCTTCTGGTTCCCATGTTGCTTCTTCAAGTCCATGGTGTTGCTAGAGTACTTTCACCAAAGGTACTTGCTTGTTCCTGAGTTATTTGACTTCTCTAGCTAATATAGACACAAGCCCTTCTTCATAAGACAAATCTAGTTGTACTTGAATTTCTTGCACCGGAATCTTATGTGTATCATCAGAACGATATCTTCTCAATATGGAAACATGAAATACATCATATATCTTGGCCAATTCTTCAGGAAGAGCTAACTGATAAGCTACTGGTTTGATCCTCTTGAGAATCTCATATGGACCAATATATTGCGGACTAAGCTTACCTTTCCTACCAAACCGAAGTATATTCTTCCACGGTGACACTTTCAAGAACACCTTATCACCTACTTGATATTCGATATCTTTCCTTTTTAGATCAGCATAGGACTTCTGTCTATCACTGGCAGCTTTCAACCTATGTTGAATAATCT
Organism: Erythroxylum longipes; assembly: GCA_027563885.1. Taxonomy (NCBI): domain Eukaryota; kingdom Viridiplantae; phylum Streptophyta; class Magnoliopsida; order Malpighiales; family Erythroxylaceae; genus Erythroxylum; species Erythroxylum longipes. The sequence goes on along the minus strand of JAOQMS010028674.1, from coordinate 18,647 downwards.
GAACTTTTTCTTCAGTATCTTTCACAATATCAGGCCCGATCATCTTGTTTTCACTCAATTCAATCCAACACATCGGAGTTCTACACCTTCTACCGTACAGTGCTTCATAAGGGGCCATGCCAATGCTAGTCTGATAACTATTGTTATAAGCAAACTCCATCAGAGCCAAATACTTATCCTAACTTCCTGGAAACTCTAACACACAACCCCGAAGCATATATTCTAATATCTGGATAACCTGTTCAGATTGTCCATCTGTCTGGGATGGAAGGCAGTACTAAACTTAACTTTAGTACCCAAAGACTTTTGTAGACTTTTCCAGAATCTTAAAGTAAATCGAGGATCACGATCAGATATAATAGATAATGGCACCCCATGCAACCTCACTATCTCATTCACATATAGATCAGTAAGCCTATTCAATGAATAATCAGGACGAATAGGCAGAAAGTGAGCAGACTTGGTGAACTTATCAACAATCACCCATATAGCATCATGTTTCCTTTGAGTGAGAGGAAGTCTAATGACAAAATCCATGGTAATGTTATCCCATTTCCATTGAGGAATAGGAATTGGATGTAACAAACCAGATGGAACTTGGTGCTTAGCCTTGACTTGCTGACATGTTAAACATTTAGATACATAATCCACTACATCACGTTTCATACCTGACCACCAGTAATGCTGCTTCAGATCTTGATACATCTTATTTCCACCAGGATGCATTGTAAAGACAGTATTATGGGCCTCAAACAATAACTTTCTATTTAACTCATCATTAGCTGGCACATATAATCGATCTTTGTAATACAATTCACCATCTCTTTTTATCGAAAAATCGGGCTGTTTGCCTTCCCGAGTAGCCAAAATGAGTTGTTGCGACTTATCATCAACTTTTTGTGCACCACAAATTTCTTGCCTCAAGGTAGGCCTGGCTTTCAGTTGAGCTATAAAAGCTCCTTTAGATATGAGGCCCTATTTACCATGCTGCACCGATAATGCTGAAATGGTCTTTCGACTTAAGGCATCAGCCACGACATTGGCCTTACCCGGATGGTAGTCCACAATACAATCATAGTCTTTAAAGAGTTCCAACCAACGTCGTTGTCTCAGATTTAGTTCTTTTTGGGTAAGCAGATACTTCAGACTCTTATGATCTGTGAAAATTTTACACCTTTCACCATACAAGTAGTGCCACCAAATTTTCAAGGAAAACACTACTGCTGCCAATTCCAGATCATGTGTAGGGTAATTTTGTTCATGTGGCTTTTGTTGCCTTGATGCATAAGCAAATACCTTTCCATCCTGCATCAAAAAACATCCCAAACCATTTCTAGATGCATCACTAAACATAACATACTTCTTACCAGAAGTGGGCTGAGCCAATACAGGAGCTTTAGTAAGCGTTCTTTTTAATTGATCAAAACTAGCTTGACAACTATCAGACCATTCATACTTCACTCCTTTTCGTAGAAATTTAGTCAGGGGGGATGCTATCACTGAGAATCCCTTCACAAAGCAACGATAGTAACCTGCCAAACCCAGAAAACTTATCACTTCAGTCACATTACGTGGCCCCTTCTAGTTAACAATTGCTTCAATCTTATTGGGATCAACTCTAATCCCCTGAGAAGAAACAACATGTCCTAGAAAAGATACCTCCTGAAGCCAGAAATCACACTTACTCAGCTTAGCATACAACTGCTTTTCCCGCAGGGTTTGTAACACAACTCACAGATGCTCAGCATGATCATGCTTATTCTTGGAGTAGACCAGAATATCATCTATAAACACCACTACAAATTGGTCTAATAGGGCCTAAACACTCTATTCATCAGATCCATGAATGCAGCTAGAGCATTAGTTAACCCAAATGGCATCACCAAGAATTCATAATGTCCATAACGGGTCCTAAATGCAGTTTTTGGAACATCCACATCCTTTACCCGAAGTTGATAGTATCCTGATCATAGATCTATCTTATAAAATACTCCTGCATCTTTCAATTGGTCAAACAGATCTTCTATTCTTGGCAACGGATACTTATTCTTCACTGTGACCCTGTTCAGTTGCCTGTAATCAATACACATCCGAATTGTACCATCTATCTTCTTAACAAATAGAACTGGTGCTCCCCAAGGCGAGACGCTAGGTCGAATGAACCCCTTATCAAGTAGTTCCTGCAACTGCACTTTTAGCTCCTTAAATTCAGTAGGAGCCATTCTGTATGGTGCTCTTGATATAGGAGCAGTGCCAGGCATGACTTCAATAGATAACTCCACTTCACTTTCAGGAGGGAGTCCAGGTAATTCCTCAGGAAACACATCCGGAAATTCATTCACCACTGGAATATCTTGCAATTTAACACCCTCCTTCTTAGAATCAAACACAAAAGCTAGATAAGCTTCACATCCTTTCCTGAGGAGTCTTCGGGTTTGCAAAGCAGATACCACATTAGCTAAAGAACTAGTGCGGATGCCATGCAATACTATGTCAGGCTGATCAAGCTTCCTCAGCACGACTGTCTTAGCATTACAATCAACCACTGCATGATGCTTGGACAACCAATCCATACCTAGAATTAAATCAAATTCATGAAAAGGCAATCTAATCAGATCTGCTACATAATCATTTCCTTGGACCATAATAGGACAATTCCTAAACACCTGATTAACCAACACACTACTACCCAGGGGACTGGTTACGTGAATGTCATACTCTAACTGATCTATAAGCATCTCCTTATCAGACATTTCTTCATTACAAATATAGGAATGGTTAGATCCGGGATTAATTAATGCATGCATTTCAGAATTAAAGATAGAAACAATACCCGCAATGACTTCAGGTGTGTCTTGATCCTCACGAGCTTTCAAAGCATAAGCTCGAGCTGGAGCATAAGGCACAATAGGTCGATCCACAGTTTCTGAATGAGTACTCAGATTAGATCTTATCTGACTAGATCCTCCATGACCTCTACCTCATCCTCTATTTCCAGTAGGTGCATGAGAGGCCTCCCTACTAGTTTTTTTGGTTTGAGACTACCTCATAGGGCAATTTGCTATCAGATGATCAGTACCACCACATCGGAAACATGCGCCCATAGCTCTCCAACAAGTACCCTAATGATGTCCAGAGCAATGAGGGCACTCTGGAGCACCATAACTTTTGCCCGCTGAGGAACCCCTACCAGAAGTAGTTGATGAGGAAAAATTTTTTCGTCTTCCCCTGGCTACAGATTGTTGAGTAGTTTTCGGTGCGAAGGAAGAACCTTCATGACATCGGTTACCCAAAGACTGACCTCCTCTAACAAAGCCCCTTCGTTGAGCCCTTTCTCTCTTCACCATCTCTTGCCTCTCTATTTTCATAGCAGCTTGCACCAGTTGATGGTAATTTACTTGCTGCAATAAAGTGAATGATGCAAGATGCTCCTTGATTGAATCGTTTAAACCATTCTCAAACTGATGACATCGAAACTCCTCAGTAAGTACTGGTTCTGGTGCATACTTACTAAACCTATTAAATTCTCTATCATACTCAGCAACATATAGATTCCACTGTTTCAGGTTCAAAAACTGCTTCCACTTCTCCTTTTTATAAGCCTCTGTAACATACTTAGCTTTGAACTCTTGGGTAAAGAAATCCCAAGTTAGAGGCATCAGAAGTTGAGGATTTCTCAAACCGAACTTCCACCACTCATAGGCTGCTCCCTGAAGAAGAGAGACAACATAATGCACCATCTGATCTGGCGGACAACTAATTTCATCTAATACCCTTTTCACTTTCTCTAGCCAGAACTCAGCTCTTTTCGATTCCTCCAAAGATATCCCAGTAAATTCCTCAGCTCCATACTTCCGCAACTGGTCATTCGGAGCCTTTGGTGCAGTCATACGGTGTAATAAAGTCATCATGTCCTGAGATAACTTCACTAAAGCTTCTCCCTGAGCTGGAGGAGGAGGTGGCACCTTAGCTTCACCTCGGTTGACCCTAGAGGGTCTAGATATTGATGGACCAGATCGTTCAGGATTATGACTCTCAGCAACCTCTTTAATGGCTTCATGAGATCTTTCCATCTTTAATTCTATAACCAAAACATGGGACAAACCGCATTAGGCTAAAACACAATTTTGACACTGACATATAAGGAATAGTTAAGCGCTGGTTAAACCAGAATTGCCTAAACCATGCTCTGATACCAAACAATGTAACACCTACATACCCCCTGGGAGGAAATGCAGGTGCTACACAAAACAGAACCAAAGTAATCCAATACATACTATTAAGTTTAAAATTCCCTCACATGTTTAATTCCGAATTCCAACTCTAAAGAACAAGCCAATCATAAGTGTATTGCCATAAATATGTAATATTTCATCTAGGGTATATATTGGGGCCTTACAAATTCTACATAATAATAAAACTGAAATTAAATAGGAAATACAATCTAAATGGATGATGAGAGGTAGCTTCGTCAGGAAACTCCTAATCTAGGAAGTACTTCGAGTTAGCTTCTTCTGCTTTTCTCTCTTCCTTGTTCTCTTCCTTTATCGCTCGATGACTTCTCTCTAAGGTTTCTCAAGGTGGCTAATGCAAAATCTCCTTTCTGCCTCTCTTATTTTTCTCTAAATATCCTTTTGTGCTTTGATCAACCCTATCATTTTTTGGGATCTGAAAGGTCCAAAAATTCCCTAAAAACTTGACGTTCTTGAGTGTCTGCGTATTTGCCCGACATAGGCCACGATTGTGGGTCACATATGAGCCTTCTGTCACGATTGTGGCATGCAGGCCATGATTGTAGGTCATTCCTTGCACTTTTGTTACACATTCAGGCCACGATCATGGGCCAACTCTGGTGCTTCTATCACGATCATGGCCTGACATGCCACGATTGTGAGTCGAATGTCTTTGAAACTCCTTAATTCTTTAATGTTGACCCTAAAACACTAGCAAACACATCAAGGTACCTCAAAAACATAATAAAGCTCAAAGATTTGTTCTAACCCATAAAACACTTAAAACATAAATAATTAACAAACTAACACAATTATAACTTAAACACATACTAAATGATTGAATTAACAGCTAAACACATATCAAACTATGCATTAAAATAAGATGTAATTTACACCTATCACTTTCCCACAGACTTCATCATTTTAGACATGGAGGAAGACTTGGAAATACCAATTAGCCTTAGACAACCATTTTTAGCCACTACTGTTCTATTATAGATGTTAAAGAGGGTAAGTTGACTCTAATGGTGGGCAATACGAAGGTTTCATTTAATGTTTCCAATGATAGAAGAAGTTCTCACAATTCTGTGGACATCATTCAGAGAACCAAGTCTTATAGAGAGGTTAAACATAGTGATTATCGTAAGGATCCGCCTGGCAATCCATAATCTCGAAGGACTGAGCGGAAGAAGAAGACGAAGAAGAACGGTGGTGGAAATCATAGTTTGGTAGGTCATTTGAAATTTATGAGGCCTATGATCATGCTAGCATTACATGACTCATTCAAACTGCCATGAGCAAAAGAAGTACGTCAAGCTACCGACCATAAAAGAAGCACTGCATGGGAGGTAACCCATGTTTTTTATCATCTTGTTACGTCATCTTTTGTAGTAAATAGGTTTTGCATCTTGTTTTTCTTTGTGTGTGTCTCGAGTTTAGTGTTAATATCTTAGGGGAATTGAGGATTGGTTGACTTGGTAATGTGGTGGAGGTAAGCACAATAAGGTGATAATGTAATTATAAGGTGTAGAAGGATTTTAAGAATGAAATAAGGAAAAAGAAGTGAAATTGGGAAGAATCTAAAAGTTTTGCATAAACCCAATATGTGCAATTTTCAACCCTTTTTGTTCCAATTTTACCTTTTTTTACCCTTCCTATCCTATATATTTACACTTAACCTCATTTTTCTTACACCTTTCATCTTCTCACTCTTTCTAAACCTAAAAACTCAACTCCTCTCACTTATCTCTACCCATCTTTAAGCCTTCAACTCTCTCCAAACATTTCACAACTCTCAATGCAATAGGACAGCGCATCAAGCAGGCAGTTAAGCATACCCAACCAAAAGACAAAGTCCATGTATCTACTGTGGACATTGAAACAGGGCAACGGATTATGACACACCTTTCCCAATCTTCTCAAAGGAGGAAGGTAACCGGTTCCATACCCTTAGTCTTAAGAAAATAAGTGTGCCTAAATACTTCAATTTTGATACATTAGAAAGAATAGGATTGAGGGAAAAGGTTGAGACCATAGGAGAAAGAATTCATTGGGATAAATTTTTATGATTTAACTATCCTGTTTACTAGGAATTGACCCTAGAATTCTTCACGACTCTTTAATATGAGCCAACCAACCCTGAGGACCTATGGTTTCAATTGCAGGGTCAATTGTCTGGGTTAGATTATGACACTTTGTGTGAGATTGGTGGATTCCCTAACTCAACCATAGTAGATCAGCACAATGACTTTCGTGTCACCCACAATTAGACGGAACTAATGGGGCTGGAGAGATTTGATACCAAAAATGCCCGTAACAATATTATTAGAAGCCCTGAACACTTGCTATTACACAAATTCATGTTTCAAACTATATTTGACATAAGTGAATAAAAAAGTGTTTAACAAAGGAACTTTTTATCTTGTGGGTTATAGATTATAGTGTCAAATTATGCACCTCCACCTATATTTTTAATGTAATTATTGCTTCTCTAAGAAAGAGAAGCAATAATTTGGACATGGGGTCCTTGGTCATAACCATTGCGGATTACTATGGTGCTGATTACAATGGACTAACTGTCCATCATCCTTAGTTTCTAAACAATTATCAATCGATGAGACCTGAAATCTTTAAGTCCCACAATATGAAACTTCGAGAGATTAGTGCAAAATCTCATGTTAAAAGTAGGGCAGGTGATCGTGTCGTTCGATCTTTAAAATTTATAAGCCCTCAAATACCATAAGCACACGGGTCACGATTGTAGTATAAGAGGTGTTGATCCCACGAGGAGGGGGACTAATCTAGTCCTAAAATCTAAGGCTAAAAAGATATGAAACTTAAAATAAACAATGCAATAGAAAGTAATCACGAGAATGGAATTCAGCCACTTAAATCAGAAGTTAAACGTGAAAGTATTAATAAGTAAGTAATATGAAATCACAATAGAAATCAACCTAAGGCATTTACCAATTTATAAGAAAGAGGATTTTACTTATCATTAATGCTAACCTAGTCGATTATATGTCAATGGAGTGTCAGTTCTAGACTATCCTAGGGCTGATTACTCTCTCTCGAGTTATAACCATTAAACCCTAAATTATCCAAAACCTAATCAAATATTAAGTACTCTAATAAAATATCAGAACATCACATGGGATGTCTCTCTGCACAATTACCAATATGATTAGTCACGGTTTCTATTGAATCGCCTAACTCTCATTAATCTGATTTAATCATTTTTCATTGAATTCACCCTCCTAGTGTATTACCGAATTATGCAAGAATGCAATCAAATCACAACATTCATCCAATAAACACAATTGACTAAATTATCATTAAATCAAAATAAAATCCCGAAGGAGAGTTTATAACATCGTCAATATTCCAAATCCTATCATCAAACTATCCATCCCAATTCTATACATAAATAAAATTGAAACAAAAAGGAAATGAAACTTGGAATAGACGATGGAAGGCAGTGACATCATAAAACCTCTTGATCCGAGAAGCACATTGAGTCAGCTTCGTCTTCTTCCTCTTCCTTCTTCTTCTTTCTCTCTCTTGGTATTCTCCCTTTAGGGTTTTAAGTGTGGCTGCACAAAAACCTCTCCTCTTTCTCCTCTTGTTGTTCTTTAAATAGTCTCTTATGTTTTGGGTCACCCTAGGCCTTTTCTGTGGTCTAAAAGGTCCAAAAAGTCCCTCAAAACATAAAGTTTGTCAGTGTTTACGCATTTGCTCGACACAAGCCACGATCGTGGCTTACATATTAGCATTCTGTCATGATCGTGACATGGACGCCATTTTTGGAGCTTTTGTCACGATCGTGGCCTGATAAGCCAAGAATGCGGGCCATTGTTTTGGCCCTAATGTCTCCAAAACTCCTCCATTCTTCGACGTTGACCCTAAAACACTAGCAAACATATTAAGATACCTTAAAAACATAATTTTTAAGCTCAAAATCTTGTATGAACCCTTAAAACATAAATAATTAACAAACTAACACAATTCTAACCTAAACACATACTAAATGATTGAATTAACGGCTAAATAAATATCAAACTATGCCCTAAAACAAGGTGCAATTTACACTTATCAATATACCCACACTTAAACGTTTGCTTGTACTCAAGCAAACAGAATAATAAACAACACAAAATCACAAAGAACATAATGTAATAATGAGATAATAGTTTCAACTTTATGAAACAAAATTAACTCTAAACATAACCATTCAAGTTATTTCGAATCATTCAGATGTAAAATCCACATCTAGGAGCTCTAGTCTAAATATACATATTAATCAACACCCAAATGTCAAGGTTATTCACACCTTTCAATTATACACACTGATAGTTGTGATCTGCATTGTGTTTTAGGGTGTAAATTGTTAGGCATTTATTGTGAATTTGAGTGTTGAGTGCGTATTTATGGTTTAATTGTGTTAGTTTATATGTTTAAGTGTTTTTTTTAGCTTAATTGTTATATTTTTGAGGTACTTTGATGTGTTTGTTAGTGTTTCAGGGTAAACGGTGAAGGACGAAGAAGTTGCGAAGAGTTTTGGGCCAAAAACATAGCCCACGATTGTTGCACAATAGGCTATGATCGTGACAGAGAGGGACGAGCTAGGGCAGTCAGGCCACGATTGTGCACTTTGGGCACGATCATGACAGAGAGCTTGGATCCAGGCCACGATCGTGCACTTTGGGTCACAATCGTGACAGAGAGGGTAAGTGTTGGCCACGATAGTGGCAGGCAAGGCGACGATCATGGCCTGTGTCGAGCTCAAGCAAAAACTCGAGTTTCACAAGGTTTTTCAGACGTTTGACCCTGAATTAAACCTAGGGTGTCCAAGGTATAAATACATCATAAAGGGACAGAACCAGCAGCCTTGGAGGGTTTGAAAAGAGAGCATTCACGTCAGTCAAGAGATTGAGGAAGGAGACGAAGGAAGAGAGTCACGGAGACGAAGCTTGACGTGATGTACTTCCCAGAACAGGTGGTTTCCCACAGCCGTTGCCTTCATGAATCCGTTCTAATAGTATTTATATTTTTATTTCAATTTTATGGATGTATGAAATTGGATGATTATTGAAATTAACTATTATCGAGTGTTGATTTATGTCTAAACTCACCTTCGGGTTTTTAGTCCTTGAGATTAATAATGTTTGGTTAATTGTGTTTTTATTGATTTAATTGTGATTTAATATTTTTTTTGTAATAATTTGACAACAAACTGAGAGGGTGAGCTGAGTGAAAATAATTAAATTAGGCTAACGGGAGTTAGGTAATTTGACAGGTAGAGAATTGAATCAAACTGGTAGAATCGTGTAATGAGAGATCGAGCATAGGTTGTCGGTAGTTTATTAGAAAATTTTAGAACTAATTTAGGTTTTGGGTTAATTGTGAATTGAGAGATCACAATTTCATAATTTAAATTAGGGATTATCAATTAGGGTTAAGGATTATAACTCGAGAGAGAGTAATCTACCCTAGGACTATCTAGACCCATTAATTTGATAATTGCATAATCAGTTAAATTTTCGTTAATTTCGGACTAAAAATCCCCTTTCTGTCACTTGGTAATTTCTAGGTTGATTTTTGGATTGGGTCGTGTGATTTGTTACTTGTTTAGATTTCTGCAATTTAATTCTTGAAATTAATTGTTTAATTGATTTATTTTCTGCATTAGTTTATTTATTTTAAATTATTGTAGTTAGTACAACCTTAGATTTTAGGGCTAGACTTCCCTCTTTATGGGATCGATACCTTAGATACTACGCAAACAACCCATGCACTTGTGGAAATTACCAAGGTTATAAATATTACAACTTAGCGTACGTAACATTGTGATCAAGTTTTTAGCATCGTTGCTAGGGAGGCAATTTAGTTCTATAGTTTAAAGCATTAGATTAGTTTTAATTTTTGATTTTGTTCTTTTTTATTTTGGAATTAGTGCTCTTGTATGAACATAAGAGTCACAAGAGATTCGAGTTGTGTAGCAGAGATGTTCGATTTAGACATCACACGATTAGAATAAACTCTTAGGAAAGCTTAGCGAGAGGAAGAAGAAGAGTTAGGAAAATCATGAATGGATGAGGAGTTTCAGAGAAACATAGATCACGAAGCAACTCAAGGACGACAGAAGATGACCCTTATAGACTTTATGAGGCCAAGGTTCATCCCATCGAACCAAGGAGTGGCTAGGTTGCCTGTTCAAGCGGCCTCATTCGAGATTAAGCCAGCCCTCCTGAACATGCTTCAGTAGAACATTCAATTTTACAGATTGGCGAATGAGGATGCAAACGTGCATATCGTGAACTTCCTCGAGATCTGTGATATTTTTCGGTACCATCAGATGTCGACAGATGTGGTTAGAATTAGGCTGTTTGCTTTCACACTTAGATATAGAGCTAAGGTTTGGTATCATTCACTGAGCTCAATTAATATCACAACATGGGATTAGCTTGTGCATGTATTCTTGGATAAGTACTTCCCGTTGACTAAGACAATGAAGATTATAAAGGAAATCATTAATTTCCAACAAAGTGATGGAAGTCAATCTATGAAGCATGGGAAAGATATAAGGACCTGCAAAGGAAGTGCCCGCACCACAACCAACCCAAGGAATTCCTTTTACAAACCTTCTATAATGGAGTTAACCCACTAACAAGAGGCACCATAGATGCAGCATCAGGAGGATCCCTAATGTGGAAAACTGTCGCTGAAGCAGAGGAGCTAATTGAGGAGATGACGAGTAATAGTTGTTTTTGGACGAGTGAGTGAGGAAGGAACCTGCTTCTTTTAGAGATAAGAAGAGAATTGTCGCGGTCGATCAGATGACAGAGATTTAAGCAAAGATCAACAATTTGACGTGACAACTAAACAGCATGAAGGCATCATCCTTAGTTCAGGTAGTGGCTGCACGGTTGAAATGTGAGCTTTGTGGACAATTAGACAATGACACCTTGGAGTGTTATTTAATGAAAGAAGACAATCAGGAGCAAGTGAACTACAAAGGGGCACAATATAGCCGAGGAGGGGGCAGTAACAATCCCTATTTCAACACCTACAACTCCGAATGGTAGAATCACCTAAACTTCTCCTGGTAGAATAACATTGGTGGGCAATTTAGGCCTAAGGGATAATTGAGCTTCCAGCAAGATAAAGCAAGCTCGATGGATTCGAAGTTGAATATAATTTTGGATAAGATTGGAGGCATGGAGGAAGCACATAGGAGTCTCGACAGCAAATTCGAGGAAGTAACTAAGAACCACGCCTCATCTATACACAATATAGCAGTCCAAGTGGGGCAGCTAGCGGAGGCAATGTCAACTCAGAATACTGGAACTCTTCCAAGCAACACTGAGTCCAATCCAAAAGAACATATCATTGTTATCAGTAAGACCCAGGATGAGGAGCCGAAGAAGGTGAAGGATGAAGAAGAAGGTTAAGTGATTAAAGAAGACCCTTCAAGTGAGCCTATAATTGAGTCGCTTAATGCAACTCGACGTGTATTTCCATTCCCTATTGCACAATAGCAAGATTTATATGCAAAAAGGAAAGAAGAAAAATTATCAAAGATTGAGCAAATAAGGTCGAGGAAGTAACAGAAAAAATACAGACAAAGCTCAAGTTACAAGAGTCTATCAAGAAGAAGGTTAAGGAGCGACCACTAGAAGATGACCCTAATATAGCTACGAAAAAAGAGGACGCAGGGGACTTTTTCATCCCCTGTAATGTCAAGAGGATCATCATAGATAGGGCATTCGTAGATTTAGGTGTGAGCATAAATATGTTGCCTTACACATTTAGTCTGAAATTGGGGTTAAGAGAGTTAGTGCCACCAAGTTTTTAATAAAGACAACTGATAGGACAATGTATAAACCGTTGGGGATTATAAAGGATGTGCTGGCAAAGGTGGTTGAATCTACCTTTCCCACAGATTTTTGCATATTGGATATTAGTGAAGATATGGACACCTCGATAGTTCTTAGAAGATCATTCTTGGCCACTGTGCATTCAATGACTGATGTTGATTGGGTGAATTAACTCTGCGAATTGGAAACGCGACTTTGACCTTCAAGGTGACTACAAGAGAGTATGGACTCCTCCACCTCTAGTGGATAGCCAAGAACCTGAACCTCAAGGAGAATGAGAGGATATAGAGGATCCTGGTAATGCTTTCAGGAAGAAGAGCCCACGAAGGAGAAGGCGAGGAAAGGAAAATTATAAGGATGGTGGTAACTTTAGTATGGTGGCTAAAGTGTAGACTTTGAGATTAATGAAGACGTTGACATCAAACCATTCATTACAACCACTGTGAGCTTAACAGAGCATTGAGCTACTGAAGTTAAAAGAAGCACTGCATATGAGGCAACCCATGGAAAAAAATAACAATTTAATTTTGTTCTTTAATTTTGTTAGAATGTTGGAAATTCCGTAGTTAAGAATATTTTTGTTTTTGAATAAAAGCAAAAAGGAATAGGATTTCGGAATATGTGGATGATCGTGCAAGTATGAAAAAAGAGGTGAAAAGGGCCACAAAAGAATCAAGCAATGGAAGTGAAAAGATTGAAAAAGAACAAAAAGGAAAATCAGGAAGTGGTGATATGTCATAGGCCACGATCATGGCCTGCGACTATGCAGTAAAAGAGAGGATGAAAATTTTTAAAGAAATTTTTACCTTTTTACCTTTTTTACCACATATATATTCAGTTGTAACTTCATTTTCACTGTCACTTTTATGTTCACTTTATCTCTTTAGAATTCAAGCATCCAAACAGCATGCCACGATCGTGGCCTGCGACTATGTAGTAAAAGAGAGGATGAAAATTTTTAAAGAAAATTTTTCCTTTTTCACCACTTATATATTCAGTTGTAACCTCATTTTCACTTTCACTTTTATGTTTACTTTATCTCTTTAGAATTCAAGCACCCTAACACTTTCATCTCTCACTAAAATTTTTAACCTTCCAAAATTCTTCCAAATTCTACCTAAGTATGCATTAAACAATCAGCCCGACAGGAACCATATGGACGATAACAAGTTGTGGGACGGGGGAGACAGAATCGAGCGGCAGACTTTGGCTCACCTTTCCAAATTTACAGCGAGGAGGAAGGTACTCATTTTTGATCTCTTCGTGCTAGATAAATTATAGTATCTAAGTACTTTGATTTTGACATCCTTGATAGGCTAGAATTGCGTGAGCAAGTAGAAAACCTAGCTGAGAGGATCCATTGGGCTTAATCCATTCGATTTTAATTCCCTATTTATGAGGAGCTTACACTGGAATTTTTCACTTCCTTGACCTACGACCCTAGGAATCCAAAATAAGTGTGGTTTAGAATGGGAGGATAAGCCTATGAATAAAATGTCGAACTCATATGCAAGATGTGTGGATTCCCCAAGTCCACCATTGTCGATCAACATGATGACTTCCGTCCTTCTCAATACTGGAATGAGCTTATTAGAATCGAACAATTTCATGCCAAAAATGCTCATAACAATATCACACGGTCTCGCGAACACTTGTTATTGCACAAATTGATGTGTCAGTTGGTCTTTGACAAGACCTAAACCAAAAAGTGTTCCACTAAAAACTTTTTTTGTTGTGGTGTATGGACCACAGTATTCCAATATGCATGTCTACCCATGTGATAAATGCCATTGCTGTGACTCCGCATAAGTAGAGTAACAAGGAATGGGATATATAGTGTCTACCATTGCAGAACATTTTGGTGTGGAACGGATGGGGTTAATCGTTCAACTCCTGGAATTCTTGAACCACCGTCATTTATGGCGGGATGAAATCTTTAACTCCCACAATATGGAACTTAGGGATATCACCTAAAAGACATATGTCCAGATCAGGGCAAGTCAGGCGAGTTCGAGCTCATGCCACCTCGGTAAGAAGAAGCGTCAAGCGAAGAATCCGAGTAAGAAGAGGAAGAAGAACAAGGTTGGAAGAAGGTTTTAGATGCAATCACCGATACTAAAAAGACATTAGCGGAGATGGCGCGAACACAACGATGCCAGTGCTGGGATATCTGACATATCCATCAGTATTTCGAGTCTTAGGGCATTCAATTGCTACCTCCGATATCATCACCACCTCCATCTCTGTAAGATTTATACCTAACCCAAATTTTATTTTCCAAATTAGCCTTCAGTTTTATTTTGTTTTTATGCTTATTTTTATTTGTTTTCTGTCACTTTAATTTATGTTTTGTCTTTTCTTATCTTAAGTTATGTGTGCTTTATTCTTACATTGAGGACAATGTGTTGTTTAAGTATAGGAAGGGATTCTGTGTTTTACTTGTGTATGTGATTTTGCATCCTGGATGATCGTTATTAGTTTGCATTGTGTGAATTGTTTGAATGTGTCAATAGCTTAGATGAAGTGAAATTCATTTAATTTTGAACATAGCCTAGTAGTTTGTAAATGATCATTAGCTTGCAAAATTAGTGAATTACGGTTCTTTGGATAAATAAACAGCTTAATCAGGACTTAGTGTAAATTTAACACCCTTTAGGTTGTCACATTCATTCATAATTTGAGGCCCTTTAACTTAAGTAGCTTAACTAGTATTTTTCATCAAAACAAATAGCTAAAAACAACACAGTAGGAAAAAAGTGTATATTTTGTTAATAAATCATTATTCCACTGACCTTTGAAAACGTGATAATAGCTGAATAACTAAATTGACACGCATCACAAATGTGTGCCGTTGCGTCAAAAAGCTATAATGACGTTTCATCCAAGTTGTCTAATAAAAGGACTTAGTTGAGTAACTAGATCGATATTCATCACTAATGTTTGCCTCTGAGTAAAAGACTAAGTCTGTGTTTAAAAATATTAAAAAAAGTGTACTGGACTTGTAATAATCTTGAATTTTCATGAAAATGTACTTAGGAACAATTACAAAGTCTGAAGGACCAAAGAATTATTAATGTGTGTATAAAATTTAAAAGGGTAAATAAATTGACACTTAGATCTTGATTAATTTGTATATTTTGTTCAATGCCTTTAGACATAGATTTTGCTTGTTAATGATTAGATATAACTTTTCAGGTTGTGTTCAAGATTAAATTTATTTCATAAAGTCAAAGCCATTGCCTCGCTTTTTCATTGTGTGTATTGTGTGTTGTGTGTTGTGTGTTGTGTGTTTTTTATGTTGTTTGCTTGAGGACAAACAAACGTTTAAGTGTGGGGATGTTGATAGTTGTGATTTGTATTGCGTTTTAGGGTGTAATTTGTTAGGCGTTTAGTGTGAATTTGAGTGTTAAGTGTGTATTTATTGTTTACTTGTGTTAGTTTACGTGTTTAAGTGTTTTTATGGGTTAGTATGAGTCTTTGAACTTTATTGTTATATTTTTGAGGTACCTTGATGTGTTTTTTAGTGTTTTAGGATAAAAGGCGAAGAACGGAGAAGTTGCGAAGAGTTTTGGGCCAAAAACATAGCCTACGATGGTGGCACAATAGGCCACGATCGTGACAGAGATGGACGAGCCAGGGTAGCTAGGCCACGATCATGCACTTCGGGTATGGTCATGATAGAGCTCTTGGATCTAGGCCATGATCGTGAACTTTAGGTCACGATCGTGATAGAGAGGGTTATGTGTTGGCTTAAAGAAAAACTCAAGTTTTCCAGATTTTTCAGACTGTTTCGACCCCGACTTAAACCTAGGGCATACAAAGTATAAATACATCATCAAGGGACAGAACCAGTAGCCTTGGAGAGTCTAAAAGGAGAGTATTCACATCAGCTACATTCCCTAAAAACGTAGAGAGTTATTGAGAGATTAAGGAAGGAGACAAAGGAAGAGAGTCACGGAGATGAAGCTTGACGTGACGTACTTCTCAGAACAGGTGGTTTCCCGCAGCCGCTGCCTCCACGAATCCGTTCCGAAATTATTTCTATTTTTATTTCAATTTTTTGGATGTATGAAATTAAGATGATTATTGAAATTAACTTTTGTCGAGTGTTGATTTATGTCTAAACTCACCTTTGGGTTTTTAGTCCTTGAGATTAATAAAGTTTGGTTGATTGTGTTTTTATTGATTTAATTGTAATTCAATATCTATTTGTAATAATTCGGCAATAAACTGAGGGGGTGAGCCGAGTGAAAATAATCAAATTAGGCTAACAAGAGTTAGGTAATTTGATACGTAGAGAATTGAATCAAACCGGTAGAATTGTGTAACGAGAGATCGAGCATAGGTTCCCGGTAGGTTATTAGACAATTTTAGAACTAATTTTGATTTTGGGTCAATTGTAAATCGAGAGATCACAATTCCATAATTTAAATTAGGGATTATCAATTAAGGTC
Source organism: Erythroxylum longipes (assembly GCA_027563885.1). Lineage (NCBI taxonomy): Eukaryota > Viridiplantae > Streptophyta > Magnoliopsida > Malpighiales > Erythroxylaceae > Erythroxylum > Erythroxylum longipes. The sequence continues at coordinate 2,084 of JAOQMS010028674.1, read as the reverse complement.
AAGGATTATAACTCGAGAGAAAGTAATTTACCCTAGGACTGTCTAGACCCATTAATTCGATAATTGCATAATCAGTTAGATTTTTGTTAATTTCGGATTAAAAATCCCCTTTATCGCACTTGGTAATTTCTTGGTTGTTTTTTAGATTGGGTTGTGTGATTTGTACTTGTTTAGATTTCTGCAATTTAATTCTTGAAATCAATTGTTTGATTGATTTATTTTCTGCATTAGTTTATTTTTTTTGAATTATTGTAGTTAGTACAACCTTATATTTTAGGACTAGACTTCCCTCCTTGTGGGATCGATACCTTAGGTACTACGCGAACGATATGTGTGCTTGTGGAAATTACCAAGGTTATAAATATTAAAACTTAGCGCACATAACCTTGCAATCACACAGACATTAATAATGATTTTATCAATCAAACTTTGTAACTAACCTAAGTATGTTTTCATGAAAAGCTAAGCTACTTACAAGTTTGGTAGGTTTTTATTAGAAAACAATTTTTTGGATACTTTTTGTGGATATGGACCTAGTCCTTTTACACGGAGGTAAACATTGGTAATGAATGTCGATCTGGTTACTCAACTGAGTCATGTTTTTAGTAAGTTGCTTGGTTAGAACGTTATTATAGCCTTTTGATGTGAAGGCACACATTTGAGATGCGTGTCGATTCGAGTACTCGGCTACGTCACATTCTTAATTGGCTACTCGCTCTATTCATACCCCTAAAGCTAGCTGAATAATTATTTATTTGAAATTTACTATCATTTTTTTAATTAATGCCTACCTTGTTGCTTTAGCTACTCGTTTTCATGAAATATACTAGCAAAGCTACTTAGTCTAAAGACCTAAAATTATGAATGAATATGACAACTTAAAGTGTGATAAACTAACACTGAATCCTAATCAACTTCATATTTTAGCCAAAGAACCCAAATTACTAATTTCTTGAGCTAATGATTCTTCATAACCTAATAGATTAAGTTTAAAATTTCATATAAGCCATCGATACATTCACACAGTTCACAATATGCAACCTAAACACTCTAACATAATAATATGCAAAATTCACAATTAAAAAAACACACAACCTTTCCCACACCAGAACAACACATTGTCCTTAACGTGAGAAGGGTAAACAAACACACCAGGGGAAATAAAACACAATATATGAAAACATGAGAAGAAAACACTAACAAAAATTAAAAGAGAAGGTGATTGAGCCCAAGTTTATTATATAAATTGGCTGCATTTTCATGACTTTTACTACACATCTTGGCTCCTATTTCTAGATTTTATGCTTAATTTGACTCTTGAGTGTCTACCTTTATTTTATGTAGTTTGAGAGTAAAATTTGTCATAAATCAGTATTAAGTGCACTAATTAATTTTCTGAGAACAATTGATACTGCAAACTACCATTTGTTAATTGTAGGAGACTCAAGGGGAAGAGACTCAAGAAGATGTAGAGTCAAGGAAAGGAAGAAGTCAAGTCAACAAGTGAACAGGTGCAATAGGAAGTTCGTCACGGCGAAAAGGATGTGTTGCTGTGACGAAGTATGAAGAATTCCAAGTAGAACTTTCAGGAAAAGTTAGCCGAGGGGAAGATTAATTCTGTCGCCTTGACGAAAGAACCAACATTGCAGCTAAAACTTTCAGGAAAAGTTAGTCGCGGTGAACTTATCTGTCGTCGCAGTGAACCTTCGAATACCCGAACCATTTTTGAAAGTTTACCCACTGTGCAACCCAATCCATAACCCATTTCTTTTAAAAACCTACCATTTTAGGTTAAGAGGGAGCTGACATAGTTAAAAAAAAACACACTCTCACTCTCTAAACCTTCGGATACTCCATCATCCACTCTCCGCCACTTCACCGACAACTCCTCCACCAACATCTGTTATCATGGATGCTTCTAGTGGGTTCCCGGTTGTGAATTCTCCTGGAGTAATGCTTAGCTAAGTACCTTTTTCCTCTTGAAAATGTATCAACGGTTAGAGTTCAATGGGCTTCAAAGGGGAGTAGTTTATTCCATGTTCAGCTACATTGTTATGAACTCCTAGGTTTAGGATTTGTAATTT